>JBBPCZ010169782.1:0-16666 GCA_037974445.1 Brycinus macrolepidotus
AGTAAAGTACAGATATGTAAAAATGTACTTAAGTACAGTAACGAAGTACAAATACTTTGTTACATTCCACCACTGGTACCCTGTTTGTTGATTGTATGACATTCCATTTAGTGCACATCTGTGTTCGGAAGTTCAGAAATGGGTTTTTAAATCAACCATAAGTGTTTACCAGCATTAGTGTTTTGGTTGTGCTTGATTAAATGATGTAAAAATGGAATGCAAGCATTTATTTAAAGCTTACTTGGACAAAGCACAGCTTGTTGAGTGTTGCCATGCGACTGCTACAGATTGTTGCCATTAGGATCACACTTCACTGACTATTTCCATCTTGTTTCTTCTTGGGTGGTGGTTTTAAAGCATGTTTTGCATCTTTAAAGAGATTCCCACTCTCATACTCAGTGTTCTATTTGTTTTGGCCCTGTTTATCTGCTGTGGCCTCGTCTTGTGGTTTGACTATTTCAGCTATTTTTCTGGTAGTCGTGTTGTTCTCTGATTGGAAGAGGGGTAGATGTGGTTTAGGTTTAGGAAGAGAATTGTGCTTCTGCCACTGGGAAGATGTGATGAGTCTGTTGTCAGGTATGTTCTGGGCCTTTGAAGTTGGCCCATTTTTTAAAGTGTGAGTTGCTTGAACCATTGTTTCTTCTGACTTTTGGTTCTGTCTTTGTAACTGCACTCGTGTTTGCCTCTGGCGATCCTGGTTGCGGGTTAAGATAGTGGTTGCGGTCATCCTAGGGCCTGGAAGGTCAAAGTGGTATCCCAGCTTTAGTAGGGTGGTGTTGTCTCTCAAAAGATTCACCATCTCCATCTCTACCTGGCCTCCACAGATGTGCCGCTGGTTATGGAAACGAAGCTCCACCAAGCTGGTGTTCTGTTGGAGAGATCTGACCAAAGCCAAGATTCCTCTTCCTGAGATAAAGTTCGATTCAATGTTGAGACTGGTGATGCTGTCGTTCTTCTTTATCAGGTTAGCCAAGGCAAAGGCCACCTGGTCGTCTGCGTGGGTGTTGGCAAGACTGAAGACCCTAACATGAGTGTTGAAGCTCAGAGCTTCTGCAAAACTAATCAGCATCTCCTGAGAAATGTTTTCAGTGTTGTTCAGGTTGACTTCACTCACCGATTCATCATTCTTTAGAATCTTCTCAAGGATCCCGTCAATATCAGTGGAAATCCTGCTTGGTCTCTCAGGCATCACACTGAGGTTTGAGCCTGCTTGATAACGGACATCTCTTCTTGCTCCACTGCGTTTGTCTCTGCAATGACCTTTGCTGTCTGTATTCTTGGAGCCTGTGTGAGATGCTTTGATAAAGGTCTGATTGTAGTTCACGTCTATTGAATTTCCATGTCTTCTGATTTGTGCTTCCTCCACCTCTGTGCTGTTGAGAGGGCTCAGTGTCCTTAAACAGGGCTCACTGTCATTCTCACTTAAACATTCCTCTTCTCTTTTATCTGTCTGGCTCTGATCCATGCTCATCTGTGGACCATCATGAAATGGAAAATGAGGTGGAGCCCTAGCATACCTCACACACCAAAGCCTAATGAGGAAAACCCTTTCACTTGCTGTCAGTCGCTCTGACAGCAATGTCTTCTGTACATTAACTGTCTGAACTGCATTCTTTTAAGACTCAGTAACTACAATTCGTTATTTGGCAAACAAAATTAACACAACATTATTGTGCAATGTATGTAACAGTAGGTCATAAGAGTAGGTTTACAACACTCCTTATTCCTTATAGTGTCTGATTAGTTAATAGATGCTGCATTTCAAAATGACTTGCATTTGTTTGTCAGTTTTGAGCTTCAAATGTATTTTTCTGAATATAAAATAGATCAGCCTGAGTATGTAAAGGAATCCCAATAAAATGCATCTATAGCACATCTAAAAAACTAAAAATAAATACATTTTACGGTTGGAGTACCTATCATCAGAGATCATGTGCATATTTATATATCACTTGATCAGTATCACTTCCTTTTACCGCCCACTCACCTGTAACGGGCTGATTCCTGGCCTGTTCTTCTCTAGGAGTTTGTTAGTTTCATTCTGCCAGTGCCTCAGCAGAGCTTCCCTGCTGAAACTTCCCGTTGGCTGTTTGGCTGTTTGATCCCGCTGTCTCAGCCCTATGGGAGTGTTTTCATCAGGATCAATAGCAGCCATTTCTTCTTCCAGCTCCTGGAGTTCTTCATTGGTGAGGGTGGCCAAAAGTTCATCCTCATCCACATCCTCAGAATTACTAAGCTCCTTTCTGTACCCAAAATTGCTCATAGTTCAGACTGTACTTTTCAGCTCTCCTCCCTGAATCCCTTCAAGAGCTTGTGTGAGGGAATTGCACTCTGCACAGGGATATAGATGTGTGTGCCAGAGCCAAAAAGTCCACTGTTAATCTAATCTAGACCACTAAAGGAGATTAAGGAGGGGGTGCAAAATAAATTAACCACCAGTGATGTTATCGTGCGATGATATGGGGGAGGAGGATAGGGTTATTTAAGGCCATGAACTCATTTATTTGTGGTCAACAACCGATACCAGAGACAAACATTTAGGGAGGCAACCCCTTTAGAACAATCTGAACTGTACTGAGAGTGTCACGTATTATGTGACTTCAGGTGTAATTTTGGAGGCCCTAACTCTGGAAACACTGAGTCTTATAACAAATATTTGATTTACATTTTGATTTGTTTTTCATGGTCTGACTGGAGCTGACAGCAAGCGCAAAATTACTAAAACTATTTTCTCCTCAGTTAATATCACAGGGTTGCTGATCTTTAAGGCACTGATAGCTGATGTCAGAAATATAATTTAACATATCAACCGTGGTTGTATGAGGGAAAGTGGGAAAAGTACTCATATGAGCATTATGTCAGATTGAGATCAGCAACATTACACAGCTCAAGCAGAGAATGTGTGAGACTCTGAATGTGAGTCAGTGTTGAATGTTAACCAATTCAAACCTCCAAATGAAATGATCTCGGTAGCAGAGGCAAAGCCAGCAGGGGAGTGGATGCCTGCAGTCCAGCAGATTTAATTTAAAAAAATGAAAAAATAAGACATTCTTAACAGAATACTTGTTGATAATAATATAAATGACAAAAAATAGCCTTCAGGTTTTTCAGATCGGATCTGAGGTCCAGTACAGAACATGTGACTGTGTAATGAGTCACATATCAAAGTGAAAAAACAAGAAAGAGCTCACTTTTGCTCAGTTGCTTTCACTTCCTTGCTTTTATCTTAGAGTCAACTTTAACTTCAATCAAGAGGAATGAGAGAACGCACCATAAAGAGAAAGACGAGTTGTCTTCACGGTTTGAACGCAGTTGGGGTTCTCCGGTTTGCAGTCTTTGTATACTAAATTTAAAATGGTAATTTCAAACAGCCAAGTACGCTACATGGATGAAAATAAATGGGCACCCCTTCCGGTTATTGAGTTCAGTTGCGTCAGCCACACCAGTTGCTAACAGCTGTATAAAATCAAGCACATAACCATGTTATAACCATAAACAAGCAGGTAGTTTTCTCTCTTGCTAGAGCTGCCCCAGTGAACTGTAAGTGCAAGCGTCTAGGAACAAATAAAGCTCACCCATGAAGTGGTGATAGTGCAATCTCACAGAATGGGGCCACTTAGGGCCGAATCACAAAAAAATCACCAGTCCTCTGTTCCATTACTCACTATAGATACCAAACTGCCTCTGGAAGCGACATCAACATAAGAACTGTGCATCAGGAGCTCCGTGATATAAGTTTCTATGGCTAAGCAGCTGCACACAAGAATATAATAGTATGAACAATGCAAAGGCAAGAATGATGTAAAGCACACTGGCTTGCAAATATTATTTTGAAAGACTGGCCACAAATTCAAGTTGACATACTCCAAAATATTTATGTCTTGTGGAAAGCCTTCACAGAAGAGTAAAGATTGTAATAGCCGGAGAAGGTGGACTCCATGTTAATGGGATGTACTGATGCTGGGTGTAATGGCCAGCTGTCCGCATCATTTTAGCCTATAGTGTAGCGTACAGCAATTTCCCAACCCTGGTCCTGGAGACACACTGCCCTGCACATTTGAGGTTAGGAAACACAGGCTTACAGGTCAGTGCCCCTTATACATGGTCTCCTTAAAAGTGTTTTGAAAGTGGTTCAAAGTACAAGCTAGATTTAGAACTATAAAATGGTTGCATTCATTCATAAACTACTATCCAAGCATCATAACGGCTCTGCACACTTTTTCACTTGTAAAAGTTCATCAGTCCTCCCAAGGGTCCACTACCAAGGCTTGCCCAACCCCCTCCCAAACCTTGTTTGTATGGCTCTGACCTTGAGGACAATAGTGAGCTCAAGAACATTTATCGCTACTTAGCATGTTTGTTGATGTTGACCAGCCAGGTTATTATTAAACATGGCATTGGTGCTTCTATTTTTAAAAAGTAAATTATTCTCTGCAAGAGTAGGGCTGTGTGGTGTCAAAGATAACACACACACACACACACACCTCATGGACAGGCCTCACAGCACTTTATTGAGGGAAAAAACTTCCAAGCAGCACAAAGAGCATGGAAAAGTCTTGGTCAATCATTTACAGTCCATGTCGAGCAGCAAAATCTACACATTTCCATATAGACATGACACAAAGTGCACATTCTGGTCACTTCTCAGGTATAGCACCAAAAACCAGCTTTTTAAAGCATAATCCTTTACACAGTTTCACCTTTAAGACTATTTAATCAATAAACAAATAAAGTGACAACAACTGGCAAAGCAAACCCTATGGCTGCCAAAAGACTTGCATACAAAGACAGTTTAGCATTTAATCTACTCTACTAAAGATGTATTTCAATGCTTTTTCATTTGAATTTTGCTGTAATTGTTGAAATGAGGAAGAATTTGAACTTAGCTCTATGGTGTAAAACATCTATAGTAGAGTATTAATATCAGCTACTCGTTTTATTTCTGTAGCCTTGAGAGAACATAACCGCTCATCTAGACTCTGCCATACAGGTCATACTCCTTATACATCAAATAGCCTTGAAGTCCAGGAGGGAAAGGAGTAGAGTTAAAGATGGCTGAGTCACCCAGTCTCTTTGGAGTCATGTTTCTCCTGATCTCCAGCCTGCACAAGTGCTTCAGGGCACGAGGGTTTCCTGTAGAAGATCACATACAGAAAAAAGAAAAGAACTGAACTAGAAGGCCAAGTTAAGTTATTTGAGTAGTGCTTCATTTTAAAGAATTAGCTCAACTACACATGCTATTACATACTGACTAGAGGCTAGTAGTCATCAATAACCATGACTGCATTTACATAATGCTAATAGGTGGCTATTCCTGATGTATTCATTGTTAGTAACATCAGCGATGACATTAATTGCCTGAATATTCATATCCTGAGGGATAGTGTCATACACCACATTTGTCTTGCATTTTAATTTTATCCTGGGGTCCACTTAGGATATTTGTGTGGTTTTAAGTTCCAAAATCTTTGTCCCTCAGAATTAAATAAGTTCTTCTTTCTACTGTTCCTTTAAAATATAATAATGTAAATGACCTGTACCTTTAGAAAGCAGAAACACTGCTTATAACTTTAGTGTGTGTAGGCAGGGCTAACGGCTCTGCAGGGGGATATGTGTAAATGCATTATTTTTTGTGACATCACTAAAACATTAAATTGAAAATGGGCTGTTTTCATATATGCCCAATGTGGACTGTGGAGTGAATAATGCACTTTGAAATTTTAGCAGTGTTTGTTTTTATTTTAAAATATGGTTTCCATAGGCCCAAAGTGCAAACTAAAAGTTTCATAATTTTTGTTGTTCACCTAAAATGTCACAAATTTCTCGCCACTCTTTATGCTTCTGCAGAACCATTTTCAGTTTTGAACAGGTGGGGACGTAGCTGACATAGTCCAGAAGAACCCGCACAGCCCTCCCTGCATACTGCACCAGCCACGAGACACTGATGAAGTCACAAAACTGCATAAAAAACGAGACGGAGACTGAGCTTAATAATATAAACAAGATTCCTTTGTGCCAAGTGTACTTAATTATATTAGAAATGAATATTTAAAAAATGCTATAATTAACATACAGGGATGCTTTCACTTGAATGATCCGAGTGATGACTATGGTTGCTCCCTGTTGAGTCATGAAGACAGCTAAAGCATTTGTCCGCATGATAGCCACAGTTCAGTAGCATCCGCATCATCATCTCGTCCCTGAGGCAGTACTGTAGAGCTGTGGGGAACAGGGTGTCACTGACTACTGTGAAGTAGAAGTTCACATCAGCCTGGTTGGCCAGGAGCAGCTTAACTATCTCGTACCTCCCGGCTCTCACTGCCACTAGGAGGCAGCTCAGAGGATCCAGATCAGGTTTAGCACCTGCTTTCAGCAACAGCTCAGTGCAAGTGACATCTCCATTGGAGACAGTAAAGAACAGGGGGCTTCTCCTCATGTCCCCATAATTCTCAGATATATGCTGGTCTAGAGGAGCATTGACATCAAAGCCCTTCTCCAGCAGCAACTCAAGGCACTGGACATGACCTCCATCTGCTGCTGAGTGAACTGGGCTCTGGCCGGAAAGTCTGAGGGCCCTTCTGGTCGTAACAGGGATCAACTTCCTCAAAGCCCTAAAATAAAAGCATAATTGTATGAGTGTTCCTACACAGAAAAAATGGTTCTTTGAAGAAACAGTTTGGGTTCCTAATAGTGGATGGCTCTTTGGAGAACCTTTTTTGTTAGTATAATGTGAAAAACTGGTACCTTTATGAAAGTTTTAGGAATAGTTTAAAATTAGCAATTATTGGCACTTATGTACAGCAATAATAGGCAACACAAAAATATAAGGGCAATAATAAGTTTTTATGTTTGATGAACATGACAGGTATAATGTTAAGTAATGGAGAAGACACTGTAAGATCAGTAACCAGCAAGATCTGAGTCTTAGAACAATATGAGCTCAGTATTTAGCAAGCAACAGGTCACTGTTGCCCTTTTTATTTTTTTATACAACTGCTTATTAATAATTCATTTTAAGGTGTTTATGACCTAATTAATAATGAATAACATGCTAAATTTATATACCAATTTTAAGGCTAGTTTTACTGCAAAGTCAGACCAAAGAACCTTTTTAAAGTTTGAAAAACTTCCACAAAATAAAGCTTTGATAATAAAGAAGATATACATAAGAACTTTACAACAGAGCCAAGAACCCTTTACTTTCATTTCTAAGAGTGCAGAAAGGTGTATCTTAACATAATGATGAACCAGATGTTGTTTGAAAGTTTGAAACTTGTCTCTCTCTCAAGTACTCACAGGACGTGCCCTTCATAAGCTGCTCGATGAATGGGAAGCTGTGAGGAGAGGTTGGCGATGTTTGGATTGGCCCCATTTTGAAGGAGAAGGTCGATACAGTCAGGATTACCGGATCCAGCAGCATCATACAGAATGCTGTCACCATTCGGTGCCTGAGCATTTATATCAGCACCTATTGATGTGGAAGGAAAGGCCTCCAGGATTAGTTTACAATAGAGCCACTTCTCTTAGCAAATGAACATTAGAACAGTGGCACTGCTGGATCTTCTTTGTCCATTCCTACTAATCAGATGTCAGAAACAAGTGTTGTGACATATATTGTTTCATGAAAATTTCTTGAAGTATCGTGACATTATATATTTGCCATATTGTCCAGCCCTCGTAGCCATTGACGTCTGTCTGAACTGACAGAAATTGATGAACTGAAATTGTGAACTGATATAGACAACATGTCAGAATCCACATAAGCAAGTCTGTTTGAGACTATAAAGTTCTGCAATTTGCCTAATGCTGGCTATAAACTTCCATTACTTGTTAGCTACATTAGACTTGTGGCTCCAGTGCAATCTAAAGAAATAAACTTCAAACAACAATGGTTTGTCTGCCTGACTACACTTTGGGGCAAGAGTGGTAAATATATTGTTTCATTTTACAATTAATACCATTGTGGATGAGGATATCCAGCACTTCTGCCTGTGCATATTCTGCAGCGATGCCCATCGGGGTCACCCCACTCTGGTCTGTCTCGGAGACCTGGCCTCCGTGCTGCAGCAAAAGCTGCAGAATGTCGATGCATCCCACTTTAGCAGCCTCATGCATGGGAGTCCACTTCTTCAGGCACACCTGGTTCACCTCTGCTCCTCGTGTTAAAAGTGCTAATGCAATATCAAATGCATCTGTTCTTACAGCTGTAACAGAAGATGCAGCATTTTAGATTATTAACAGGGTGGAGGTTACATATATCTTTTTTAAATGGTTGTGCTTGCCTTTTGCAGAGCAAAAAAAAAGTACCCAGCAGTAGAGGAGATTCGTTCCTCCTATTGGTTCTGTGAGGAGAAGCTCCATGTGCCAGCAAAGTCCGAACAATCTCCACTAGTCCAGCTTGAGTGGCCAGAGTGAGAGGAGTCTCCCCGTCTTCTGTTTCCTCATCAAGGCTCAGCCTGTATGAAGCTGGCAAACAAATGACTGAGAAGCCACGGGGTTATTCCATGCTAACTCACTTTAGGCCTGGCAGGTCATATCATGGATTTCCAGAAAAAAATCAAGCAAAAACCTCAGTTTAACTCTCAAAACCCTCCTGTTGTGTTTGGGGTCAATTTGACCCCAATTAACATTTAATGTCTCTAAATAAATAATTGATATGATTTTGGCTTCACAATGAATGACTTTTCCTAATTTAATGGGGACAACTGGGTAAACACAATTAACAAGATGATATGTTTTCAATGTCCTGTACTCATTTTGTATGCATCGGTGATCTTTGGGGTCAGTTTGTTGAGGTGAATGTTAGTATATTTGAACATAACATGATGGTTACAATTTATTAGTATTATTGTATCTTTCAGATGTATTGGTTGGGTTAATTTTTCTAAGCTATTTTTGCACAATGAGGTATTTGCTTAATATAAAAAAATAAAATAGGAAAATAGAAAAACAGTAGAAAAACACTGGTTTTCCAAATGAACCTCTACAATGGCCCAGGAGAGGAGTAAATATATCCTTTTATTTCTTGTTGTAGGAGGATCTATTACACAGAATCTCTTGCAGAGAAACCCAACCAGTGTCTTATATTCATGGACATTAAAACAAACTGTTGCAAAAACATTACAAAAACATCACAATCATCTGGTGTTTCCAGATTGACTCTCAGCTGCCATTTCCCATCAAACCGACAGGTCAACCGGCTTCCTGGCTGGAATACACTTCCTGAAGCTGGTTCCATCTGAATTCTCATTATTTTCATTTTCAAGGTGTTTCCTGAAGCTGAAATGTAGGAAAATCATTTTGATGTCCAACAAGTCCTGATACTTGTTGAGTACTTCTGCAAGAGTTTCTCTAAAGGCCCAAAGACAAGAAACAGAAGATGTGAAATATGGCCTCTCAGGAAGGATACAGACTTTCTGGAGCCCTGCGTGGGTTCATTTAAAAAATGTAGAAATTATGTAAGATTTTTGTGTAAGTTAAACTGAAATAACAGTCCTAATTTAAATATGAAGGAAATACAATTAAATACAAGAAAATCAAAAGGCCTCCAAAATGCCTCCTTTAGTTGTAAGGAACCTCTAGTGTAGCTTAAAATATTGCATACAAATTAATCATTCACAGATTTGATAGAAATGTTGGAATACTACATAAAGCAGAATTTTACAAAACAAAAATTCCAAACACATGCAAGCTACATACTCTAGAAAATGAACCTGTTTCAGGGTTATTCTGTTACATGAGACTATTTGATGTTAAGTGAAATATTACCGTTTGTGTTGTATTTTTATTCAGTTAATATTTGGTTAAACTCACTATTTCAACAAGAGCTATAGGACTGCACATTGAAATTGTATGAGTTGAGTTGCATGCATGAGTTGAAAAGGAGTTTGAAAGGAAATCCATGAGGTGACTTGTTGGGCCCTGGGTGAGTTGGCATGGAATCACCCTTTTACAAAAAAAACTTTACTGCTGTAAGGCAATGGGCTTAAAAAGAGGCATTTACAGAAGAACTCTCTGGCAGTTTTTGACGATATTCTCAACCATATTCTTTGGCTGTGCAGATTCCCACCTCTTACCATAGAGCACCATCTCTAGCACTTGGACTGACTGCTGCACTGCGGCCCTGTGGAGGGGGTACCAGCCTTGGGCATCCACCTCAGTAAACGCAGCTGGGTAGTCAGCCATCTCCTGGAGTGTGAACAGGTCCCCTGGGAAGAAAAAGACATGCCTGAATGCGTTTCATGCATGCAGTTAATGCAAACTTGTGAATGACATTCACAGCTTCACAACAATCATTTTTCCTGCACTTTACCTCTTTTGATTGCATCCAAGATCTTTTGATTTTCCACACTAAAGCATAAAATAAAGGAAAGTGTCAAAAATAAGGCAGTATTATAAAGGACTGGTTTTCTTTTCCTATTTTCCATCTGACCTTGCTGATGAATCGTTGCTGTAGGACTCCTGGAGGCTCAGTTGGATTGCATAGTTGAGAAGCTGCTCGTCCTCATCCACATCATCTGGAGCGTCCATTATTCTGAGAAATAGAAAAGGGCCTGTAATGTGGGTGTACACATTAATAGCTTACTCTTATAATTCCAAAACTTACATATTAGTCTCTGAGTAATGAGGTAGCAAGGTATTAAAGGCCCAGTATCATGGAAAAGGGTTTTTATTTTATTTTTATGTAGTATGTACGATTCCTTCCCCAGTTCATACAGTGTGTATGAAAATAACCCATTTTTAACGTGTTATTTTAATTATGTGACAATAGCACTGCATTTACATATTTGCTTATTTAAGCTACAGGTGCTTAGGTCTGCCCATTCACATTTTAATGAGTGTTTCACAGGGCAACCATAACATTTTCATTTATCAGACTTAAAAGCACAGTAATGTCAAAAGCCAAAGACAAACAGAGGCTGGAAATGGTCATGTAAAAATGAATTTACTGAGGGCACCACCAACAAAACATTTTTGTCATCTAGCCCACCACAGTATTGTGGATCCCCCTAGATCTCACTTAGAGCACCAGAATGGCCAGAAATACCTCTGGTTTAAGGTGTAATATTGTTTTATATGAACATATTACCTAATAAGTTGATAACTGATTACAATATAAGATTATTTTGACCAGTGCATATTATTGTCATAGATATCTCATCATCTTCAGTGTAACAGCAGTTAATAAAACTACATTTATAACCTCCTCAAAAATAGCAAGAGCCTGAGCATGCTACTGGCATGCCTGTGTCCTCCTCAAAATGTCTCTGTAGATGAGCCGACCTGATTCTTGTGATAGTGGAATTGTTTTTCTGGTCAGTGTTTTTGTCATAAATCATGCATTTGAACAGCTACTTCATTTTGCATTTGCAATAACTTGTAGATTAAAAAATAAATGGATAGTGGCATAGTTGAAGGCTGTTTGAGCTGATTTTAATTTGCTGTGCTTTTTTGTGCAAAGAAGTGTTGAAATGGTAAAACATTTTCAAATCCCAACTTTTGCTCACATTAAGTTTTTGAAGATTTTGCTGACTGTGTACTCATTACTATAATAGCCATACAGTATTACTAGTGTACTGCTACTGGACAAGGCATTTCTAGTGGATAAGATTACTGTAGATTAGAGAAATGTTATTTCAGTAACTCCACGCAGCTATTAGGTATACAGCATATTTTCAGCAAAATCTCCAGCACTCACTATGTTAAACTGACGCTTGCAGTATTCACATGTCCTGCTGGACATAAATAAGCTCTATATGAATCAATACTGGAGATTTTGTTTGAAGCAATAAAACAGCTTATGCATTCAAATTCAAGGACCTATAAGGGTCCCCCTAATGTCCATTCAATGGCAAGCACACACTAATCTCACCTTTTGAGATATAGTTCCAGTAAAATCACGGGTCGTGTACTGCTTGGTTTAGCCGTGCCCTATCTAAATGAACTCCCCCCACCCGAGACACCCTTTCACCACACACGTCTATTTTTGGCTGTCACCTGCTTTTGGAACTGACACACATAACGACTGCACTGCTCTGCTTCCCTGTTTGTGTGCTTATTTTTGGGATGGTGATGGCAATGACCTACAAAAGTTCAAGAACAAAACTTGAAATTGCTTTACTGGGACAATAGTTCACCCTACACAGTCACTGACAGACTAAAAGGAAGCTAACCAAAGTCCAAGGCGACCTAAAGAAGGTCTTTTTTGTTGTTATTATGATAACATGCTTAGACTTCTGCATGTCTATGAAGTGACTGAAAGGAGATTGTGTTTTTGTGAAACACACAATCATTTTACACGTCAAGACAGTGGCTCTAAGGAATAACTTTACACCCACAAAGAAAAGTAATAGATGGGCTCTGGTCAGGCTGATAAAGGGTATTTCATGTCAACAGGATACACAGCAGTGAGTGGTTGAAATAGTGCAGGTCAGTCAACTCTTGAACTAAAAATGCTTACCCACACATGCACGACACTTGCTAGGTTACACTGAAAGAGGGTCCAGAGGGATGATGCAGTTTAGATCGCTTGAGCTTGCTGTATTTATCAAAACATTCTTTCTGTTGTAGATGTGTGGGTGCACATAACTATGTATTAATTTGACACTTTAAAACGTAGCCCTAGTTTCATTTAGTAGAGTTTTGTACTTACATTTTACTATAAAACACAATGCGCAGTCACACAACGGAAGTGTTCAGCATAGTTCTCAAGGACACTCAGTCTACACTACTGTTTTATCTCAGTTTAGCTCTCAGCACACCCAGCCCAGATCCAAGCTTAAGCATGTGTATATGGATGTTACCTTCAAAGACTGAATTGAGGGACTGTTATCCATCATGTGCTCGACTTTTATGATAAAAGTGTGATAGCTCACTCTGAATAAGAACTTACTGAGCAGAGTCATTCCCCAGCAGTTTCTCACCATCACCTGGCCTTTCTGTGTCTTAAGAGCACACGATACGATTCCTTCTTTTGTGAAAAAATGATGTGTGATATGCATTACCAATTAAGATAATTATTGGAAGGCTATTTTCATGATGGAAGACATTTTGCAGAATTACCCACTAATTTGTTGGTTCAATGACTCACTCACTGACTTTCTGCAACCGCTTAATCCTCACTAGGGTCACAGATACCTAGAGCCTATCCTGGGGACTACGGGCGCCCTAAACCAGGGCCTACCGGGATTCACCCTGGGCGGGGCGCCAGTCCACCGCAGGGTGCACACACCATTCACTCACACCTACGGTCAATTTAGAAACCCCAATTCACCTGACATGCATGTCTTTGGACTGTGGGAGAAACCGGAGACCCCTGAGGAAACCCACACCATCACGAGGAAAAAATGCAAACTCCACACCAGGGCCTGGATTCGGACCCCCAACCTTGGAGGTGTGAGGCACAGTGCTACCCACTGCGCCACCGTGGGGCCCTGGTTCAATGAGATGTGACTAAATTTGGCCACCAACATCAGTAGTCAGAATAGCAGCATTCATATTCTCTGATTTGATATCCCTTCCTGTTCTCAGCGAGTCAAAATTTTCCCATACTTCTTTTAGTAGAGATGTCTCTTTCTTCATCACAACCCACTGCATGAAGGCAGCTTCCAGCCGACTTCAGTCGATTTGATCAATAGAAGAAAATTACAGTATTACAGAGTTTCTGGGTTTACAGGATTTATCCCAGTTTCAGCGTTGGAATGTGTATAACATCCGTCACTGTGGCTCCATAAAGTCTGGCACAGCCCCCAAAGGAAAACCCCTTTGGATTGCATTAATCATGAATATTAATTGGAAAACCTATAGCTTGTAAGGTACATATTATACACCCCCAGTGGAAGCAGAGTTCATTTGAAGATCCTGCACATAATCCTGCATGATGTATACCTCAGAAATTAGATAAAAGCAAAATTCCAAAATATCAGTGTTAGCTGCACTTTCTGTAAGTGGAATTTGAGTCAGTAAATCACCTTTTTGTTGATTATAGCTCTACATTTCCAGTTTTCTTGGCAAAGGTATTTTAGAACTGATTTTAATGAGTTTTTATTTTAATTTGTGTTATGTAATATGTTATTTTCTTATATAAAGATCAAGATGATTTAAAAGGGTAAATATTGCATACATAAGAGAAAGCCACAGAAACCCACATTTGGCCTCTTCTCTGCATGAAATTCACTTTGGGAATACGAATAAACAAGAAAAATACTATTAAACGTTTTTAATACATCATGAATTCCACAGAAGTAATTATCTTTATAAAGTAAAAAAGACCGTGCATAAGCATGGTTGGATGTCCGTGTGTGTGTGTCTGTATCTGTGAGTGTGTCTGTATCTGTCTGTGTGTGTGTTTGTGTGTGTGTGTACATGCTGCCTAGCAGTGTATAGAGCTGGGTCATGTGACAGCGCTGTTACCATGGCAGCGCCAAACACTGCAGGCTGTGGGACCATAAGTCAGGGTCGTGTGTTTTTACCCTCCCTGCATAAAGTGTTATATGAAAGACTTCTCAGGTGTTGTATGCGTTAGTCAGATACATTAACCTCTTGAGGACAAGCCATGTCAGACACTGTCTCGGAGTCAGGTAATGTTGAGACGGATGAGATCACGAAGGTGGGAGATTTAAAGGTCCAGACACAGAGAACTATACAAACAGAGGCTGAGCTGGATGACAGTGCTGACCACTGTGCTCAGCAGGAGCTGAAAGCAGAGATGCACACTTTATCTACAACACTGACATCAGATCAGGAGATCCAACCTGATCCAGAACAAAACCTGAGTCCAGACCGATTCAGTCCGCATGAAAGTAAAATAGCAGAGACTTCAGATGAACTTGGAAACTCAACAGCAACAGGTAAGCTGAGCTACATGTTCATCCAGCTGAACAACTACACTATATGGACAAAAGTATTGGGACGCCTGACCATAACACCAACAGGGACTTTAATGGCATTGCATTCAAAAACATAGACTTTAATATGAAACTGGTCCTCCTTTGCATCTATAACAGCTTCCACTCTTCTTGGAAGGCTTTCCACAAGATTTTGGAGTGTTTCTGTGGGAATTTGTGCCCATTCATTCAGACCATTTATGAGGTCAGACACTGCTGTTGGAGAGAAGGCCTGGCTCACAATCTCCGTTCCAGTTCATCCCAAAGGTGTTGGATGGGGCTGGGGTTAGGGCTCTGTGCGGGCCAGTCAAGTTCTTCCATATGAACTCATCCAACCATGTCTTTATGGACCTGGTGTCCACAAAGATGGAAGCATGGTGTTGTCCAAAATGTCTTGGTATGCTAAAGCATTAAGATTGTCCTTCACTGGAAGTAAGGAGTCCAGCCCAAACCCTGAAAAACAGGTGTGTCCCAATACTTTTGTCCATATAGTGTATCTACCAGTAGAACCATTGTGTTCCTCCAATTGCAGCGTATAAAGTGTCTTTTTTTCTTTCTTTTTTAAAACTGCAAATAAATTATATACACATCATTACATTTGAAAAACTTTCTTGTTTTTTGTTCTTATGCGCGTTTCCACTAGTAAATTATGCCTGCCAGTTCAGTTTGGCCCACATTACCTGTTTGTGCTTGATCCAATTACACAAACATTCTGGCAGAGTTCTCTAACAGAGTGGAGGTGGAGGAATTGAAAGACTATCTCTTAACCATCAGAGATTTATATTTTCCCAGTTAAAGTCTTGCTTATGCCAGAGGGGCACATGATGACCATGGCCTTTACCATCGGTCTCACCACTGAGGATCTGAAGAATCATTTTGCCACTGAGCTGAGGGTACCATCCAATATTATTCAGATCACACTAAATGGTGAGTTTCTTCCAACATTTATCCATGAAGTGACTAACTATTCTCTTACCTGTCTGTAATACCACCATATACTTTGCAAAAATCTCCAAAGAAAGAATATATAACTTGGCTTCATTGCATAATTGCATGTAAAATTGCATCAAAATGAAATGCACTTTGTTTACAACTAAATCTAATATAACTAAATATAATTTATGTGTAATGATTCCATGCGTTTATTGAAGAGAACATGTATCTTGCTGTTTTGGTTGTCAGGGAAGGCTGTAGATGACCACCAGACACTGCTGGGCCTGGGAGTGCAGCCACATGGCACAGTCCAGTTTGAGATGAGCTCATTAGACCCTGAGAATTACCCCATCAAACCAGTTAAGCCACAGCAGGAGTGCAGCATGCCAGATGTCATTACTGTCAGAGTGCAGACAGGTCAGCCTCAGGTTTCATCCTTCCAGTGTTCTTTATTGGGTATGTCTACATCAACTACTCTTTGGATTTCTCTCAGTTCCTCTGTCTCACTGCTTCTCTTTGGCTGTACTCCACCCTCAGATGTAAACACTTTTCAGGATGTGGTGGTGGAAATAGAGAGAGCCACTCAAAAGAAGCCTTTCCTGGGAGGATATCGGCACAAGGTCACTAAAACTGAGTACCACCATGCTGCAGTGCAGACTGTGCCCAAGAGGCGGCCTGATAGAGGGGTGGAAATGTTCAGCAGAGATACACAGGTAAAGGCAGCATTAAGTACAGTGTACTAGAGGCTGACATTTTTTCGGGAATCCCGCGGGGAAACAAAATCACTATTAATAACGTGATTGGGACGGGACTGGAAAAAATGTAAGCGGGAGTGGGCGGGACCGGGA
>JBBPCZ010169793.1:0-16665 GCA_037974445.1 Brycinus macrolepidotus
CCCCTTGGGGGGGGCAGGGCAGGCTTCCGGGCACGCGGGGCTTGGGTCGCTCGCTCTGTCTGCGCCTACACTGTCGCCTCTGGCCGTCAGGGGCACCTAGCCCGCGATCGCGGGGGGCCCATGTTTGCAGCCCTCCCCCTCCACCTCTTGGGGCTGGTGCATGGCCTCTCCTGCGGCGTGCGGCCAGGGTCCCCCGGCCTCCAGTGGGGCTGCTGGGTCCCTGTGGCCTCCGAGGCTTCCTCGGCCACCCTGGGGCACCAGGGCGGCGTGGTTGTGGCCCCTTGCCCTCATTCCAAGACAAACTCGGACACTACATGTGCACTCACATGTACACATAGGCATACACATAGGAGGTTAGACGCATACGTGGACACACATACACATGCACATGCACAAGCTTATACACACACACACACACACACACGTGTACACGCACACACACACATCCACTCACACACACACATACACATTCACGCATACACATTTGCATACATATAGGTAGTCAGGGGCACACGTGCACGCACATACATACATATACACACATGCACACACATCCAGTCACACACGCACACATATACACACACATAGTCATACACACACACAACCACACACATATACACTAACACACACATAAGCATACATGCACCCACAGGTAGTTGCGTATACACACACACAAAACTACCCAAACTACCAAAGCTTCTGTTGTGCTGTTACAGTGTTGCTGTTGGCTTGTATTCTGTTCTGTGTTTGTGTGGCTGGTTCTTGTTTTTCAGATGCAGCAGTGATGAAACAGTAGCAGCAGCTCTCATTTGGATCTCTTCTTTGTCTCTCTCCCTTTTTCTCTCTCTCCGCTGTCTCCTTTCCTTTTTTCTTTCTTTTCTTCTATTTCTTTTCTTTCTCTGTGTTCTCTTCCCCTGTCTGATCTAGCTTAATTATGCAAAAAAAATCTAATGAATAAATAAAGAAAGACAAAATTTCAAGTAACAAGAGGGGCTTATACCGTTAAAGCTCCACTTGGCAAAACAAAAGGTGTCCTGCACTTAATAGCATCCAGCTTCACATTCTGCCTGCTAAACTGCCGGACACGACAGGGAAAAAAAAAAAAAAAAAAAAAGAAATATAGCAGCCAAGCACACTGAAGAAACTGTTGAATTTTTTGAAGTAATGCACAAATGCTACACTTCTCAGGAAACCAAACTATTTTCACTAATGTAACATGCTTTTGCTTGTTGCAGTTGAAGATCATCCATGCCATTTTTGGTGAAGACTGAACAAAGTTTGGCTGAGGAGAAGCAAAAAAACTTTGATATGTACACATCAAGTATATGTATATATATATACACTCTGTACATAAATACATACATATACTCGATGTGTACATGCCTACATATACTTATGAGTTTACATATACATATATATTCACATATATTTTTCAATACACACATCCATATTTATAGTTCTAGACTGTTTTTATAGTGCACTCTTTATACTGTACTGTTGGTATAGTTTTTAATCTACTGTTTTTAATTTTTGCTGTTTTTATCTTTGTACTGTCCACTTTCTGCCATGACAATGCAAATTTACCACTTGTGGGACTAATAAAGGTTTATCTTATCTTAACTCTCTTATAACATCCAATATAGTTTAAAATCCAATATGTCGGAAATTGACAGCGCCAGGTGCACTGAATTTGGCTTGACGCAAGGATTTAATGGTACTTCATTTTTGAAAATTCTTTTACCCTGATAGACCCTGAATCTGTTAAATCAGTGAATTTAGGTTCATCCTTTTCTCACAAATTCCTCATCTCAATGACCTGTTTACTTTTTGCAGGGCAAACTACAGAGCACTGGTGAAGTACAATCTTTTCATTTATTTAAAGGACACCCAAATAAAAACTGCAGGAAAATATAATATTTAGTCTAACTATAACTCCATGACCTTCCATTCCTTGTGTGCCCCAGAACCACGGCCATGGATGAATGGATATAAGAATGGATGTGAGAATACTGCCACCTGGTGGCTGCATAACTTACAAATGCACAGATAAAGTACATTTTTGTGCATACCATCCTGAGACCCAGAAGAAAAGGTTTGGCATTTAGATTTTTTTTTAGATAATTTAAGTCTTATGGTTGAAAGAAACATGATACAACACTTAAAAAATGGTATTTATTTATTTATTTTCTTATGTCGCTTGTAGTGGACATCAAATGCTTGGCTGATCACAAAATGTAATTTTTTGTGATATTGTATTCATTTTCAAATAATTGTATACAGTTTCATCAGAAGTTATCAGAAGGCCTCTGGTCTTTGTGGTAATAGTCAGTGTTGTCCGGCAAAGTATTCTATTCCACAGCAGGGCTGAAACGTAAGAAGAAGTACCATTTAATGTAGTTTTAGCAAATGTACAATTATATAAATCAACAGCAGTATTTTGGCAAATCAAGCTGTTTACGGTATGTTTGTGTGTGTGTGTGTGTGTGTGTCTGTGTGTGTGTCTGTGTGTGTGGGTGTGTGAATATAACTAAAACTCATTACCAATACACTTCAGAGCTCTAGCTTAAATATTACTTTTAATCCATAATGGACAATATTGTCACTTTGTTCCTGCTCAGGCTCCTCAAAAGCTGATCTGTCCTGAGCTTTCAACTTCCTGCTCTATTGTCTCACTTTCCTCCCCCTCATGTCCTGACAGTCCTGACAGTCCTGACAGAGTCTGACCCCCTTCCACAACTCTGAATAAAACCCCTTCTGTTCCAGTAACCCCTCCAATTCCACAACTATGAAAACTGGTTAAAACGGGAGATATTAAATCCTACTGTCCACTACAGAGGACACTGAATAAAAGTTATGTTTTCAAAGGTTTTAAGTGTCTGTACACTTCTGAAGTCTTACTAAAGTAAAGTCTTGTATATTGAAGAAACTATGATTTTAAGCAACGGAAACACAAAATCTCCAAAAAAAAAAAAAAAAAGAGACCACTTCATCTCCCTTGTCAGCATAAAATGTGGAAGATGTGATGCCTGCCAATCTGCAAAGAATGTCCATGTGCTCTGTGAGTCACAACCCCACAAGTTAGGCACCTCTACCCAGCCAACACACCTATGTGGGCCTCACATGGGTGTGTTGGCTGGGATGTCTCTGGTAGTCTTATATGTTTATTATAAAAGTGTATGTATGTATTGGGGCACCGTTTGGCACTGCTTATTGTTAAAAAGTATAATTAAAGAAAACATAAAACACAAAAAGTGAAAAAAAATCTAGGTTTCTTGGTTCTTATATATAGGCATATGCCCATAGTGACGTGTTATATATAGTCATAGGCCCATAATGACGTGTTAATTTACTGCAAAGTCGTGACGTCTGTCCAGAAGGAGAGACTGTGTCTCCAAGCAACGGAGGTGAGTTCTGCTAGCCAGAGATGCTCTGAACCACTGTCCGTAACTTTAGGCTAAATTAATAATTTAAAAAATGTTTTAAGCTACCTTCACAGGTACGTGTGCCTCTTCAGCCCTTCGACATCACGAATAAACGCTTAGACATTTAAAGGACGCTGCGTCTCTTACTAGCCACGTTAGCAGGACCGAGACTGCACAGTTTAATAGCGAAGTCCTCAATAAAGTCTAAAAAGCGTTCTCAGTGACATGTCCAGGCGTCACACGACGGTTTGCATAGCTTGAGAAACGCACAAAAAAGTTTCAAGAAGGTTTTTGGGCTAAATGCACTGCCTGTACTGCAGTGTTTGCATGGTGTGCAGTGAAGAAGGCCTGGAACTGCCTGATAAAAAACAGAAAATATGAAGAAGCAGCTTCTCCAGGGAGAAGGTTCTGGGCTTGATTCTCCCGAGTCTTTTCTGTGTGGGGTTTGCATGTTCTCCTCGTGTCTTTGTGGGTTTCTGTGTTTGTCTGTGTGTCTGTCTTGTGACGGACTGGTAGCCTGTCCAGGATGTTTCTCTGCATTTCGCCCTGTGACTGCTGACTTCAGGACCTCTTGCGACCCTGGTTAAGGATAAGGCGTTCAGATTATGGGTTGATGGATGGTAGATCTTTTAGTCCAGCGTTTCTCAAACTTATTTGTCCTGGGGACCAGTCATGCCAGGCTTTGGGGCTGCAGGGCCCTGCACAAACGACCGCCAAACTCCTCCCCTTCGCGCATGCGCATAGATAGATAGATAATACTATCCATAGATAGTATTAGTATTATTATTATACCACTACCACTACTGTTATTATTACTATTTGTATTAGTGTTATTAGGGCTTATGCCTATATAAGAACAATATTAAACAAGACTGAGTGCTTTGGCTAAATTTCAGATTATTGCCAAATAAATATATTATTGCCAAGTAAATACACAGATATGTAGTAATTAGGCTGTTATTGTTATTATCATCGTTATTATTACTATTTATTATTACTATTATCATTATTATTATTATTATGGGGCTATGCCTATATATAAGAACCAAGAAACCTAGATTTTTTTTCACTTTGTGTGTTTTATGTTGTTTTTTTGTTTGTTTTTTTAAAGTATACTTTTGAACACTGCCAAATGGTGCTGAACGTGCAAACTGACTTTTAACCTAAATTAAATTACAGGTCTAGTCCATGGTCTAGTCACCCACAGGGATTATTTGACACCAAAATTTTAAATCAACATTCTAATGTGATGGGTGTGCCTGCATTCTCGCCACTAAATGGTCGAAACGAGGCAGGCACGCTGACAGAGCCACTCGGAGCGTGTTTCTGAGTTCAGCCTGTTTCTGTACTTTGTTTTCGTGGCTGTTGAGTGAGAAAAAGCGGTCTCGCACAGATACGTGGAATGGAAAGCAAAATTTTTTAACTCTGATCTCACACAGTTGAGGATATTCCTCACAGCATGACAGCCAGAACTCGGACAGAGACAGCCGGCCGAATCTCGACTGTAACCCAGCATTGCACGGGAGTTCCAAAAATTTATCCTGGATCACAAGTGGCAGATCATTCATCTCTCTATATATTATACCCATATATATGTCTATGGCGGGAACGCTGAACATTCTAGAATGCTGAAACAAGGGGCGGGCCGTGAAGTCAAGGGGGCGGGGAGGCGCACGCAGTGACGGAAGGGCTGAGCCGCACCGGTCCGCGGCCCATTGTTTGAGAAACGCTGTTTTAGTCAAACTAACATCTTGTCCCTGAGGAGTAACTGCACGTTAAGATGTCAAGATCTTCTGTCATTCATACCTTCAATCTCAATAGTGTCCTATGTATTTAATATTGTACTATCTATGTTTGACAGGTGTCCTTCCCTGTGTCTTGGTTTTTGAAATCGATTCAAAATACCTGAAGCCTGAATCAACTCCAAAACTCCCTAAGGTCAGCATTTAAAGCGGATCAGCAGTTTGATGGAACGCAATTGGTTTGCACCTAATAAACATGTATATGACACATTATCACCTCTTTGTCCCAGTGGACGCAGCACACACTCCTCTGCGGTCAGTACATTTAGTTATGGCTGTTGGCTGGGGTTGACGGATCGATAAAAATGGTTTTGCTTTAGGAGTGAATATACCTCAGTACTTCAGTGTATGGTATGAAAGAAACTTACCTTAATGGGAAAAAAGGTTGGAATAACAGTAGATCTCATTTACAGATACTCTGATTCATCCTGCATTGTCCCTTGAGTAATGAGTGGAGAAACACAAGATTGTAATGTAAGTTTGTACAGAAGGAGTGTACATTTACAGTGTGTTTGCTGGGCATTTTCATTTGCATTTGCACTCTTGTGTTGTGTGTTTCCAGCCTTAACAGGTTCACTGTGAATAATCCTACCAGACTGTACTGTCAGAAGACTTTCTGGGGAGACAGTTTAGGACACAGTTTCTCCCAGTTGCGATCTGTTGTGCCACAGTTTTGATGACATAATAAAAAATGTACATTATTCAGTTGCACATTAAAACATCGTTTCATCAGTACAATTAGTTTGTTTTTTTTGGCAAGATTTATCTTGGTTATTTCATCTTAGTGCAATGGATTGGCACATTTATGTGATTATGTAATTACTTATGTATATGCAAAGCAACATTTTAGTGCCGTTCCCTAGAACTCACTTAACAGTTAATATGCAAGTGTGCAACAAATGAGACTAAGGCATTCAAAACACCTAAAAAGATGAACTTAAACAGCACTGTTTTGGTTGAAATAGTATAGAATAATATGTTGTTACACTCCCATTTTGAGGCAAGAAAAAGGAAGAGAAAATTATACTGGAATCTCAGCTCAGTGTTTTCAGAGTTAAAACAATGTGAAAAAATGTGACAAAAATGTTTAAAGTACTAACCAAAATTTTCCTGTCCACTGGCTGCAGGAATAGACTGAAAATGCAGCGCTGGAGGACCATTGTGTTGTCGGGCTTAATGCTAAATGTATTGAAGGCTTCAGCATTCAAAGGTTGGCAGATTGCCTCAAATGTATCTTCACATGCTTCACTTTTTGCAGAATTGCCTGTGACGTAGAGTTCAGAGCTAGAAATGACGAGCACTTACAAACTATGTTCATATTTTATGCGTTCCTTTATCCTCCTTGTTAGAATAAATGGCTAGTCAAAAAAACTTCACAGCAGGCCACTGTGTGGGACATGAGAAATACGGTTTTATTTTAGTGCTTGGCAGTAAGTGCAAGATCTCGGTGATGCACATTTGCTCCAATTCAGTGTTTCCTTAGATTTTTGTTTTCTGAGTTTGGGACAGACCCTTCAGAGACAACTGTGTTGCCATACATATGTGGTGTCCTTAAAGACATGCAGAGCCAGAGAGTATCATCAGGATAATTAAGACTTGAAGAATGCAATACGAAGTTTGATTGGCCACACTTCAGTAAAACAAGGTAAACCAATGTTTTAATTAGCAGAAGAACACTGTTTTTCTTTAAGGACCAATAATTTCTGTGATTAAAGCAGACTGAGACAACACACTAAAAGACTAGAGCCAGATGCTGCTCCTCCGGCAAAACCAAGCTTTCCTGTGCAATATGCTGATATGTATGTTGCTAGGAAGCAAATGATAGCCTGACAGTTGCATCCTCATCCAAGTCGGACAGCAGCAGAGTTTGACTAGGCAGGATGTCTTGCGTGTTTAACGATTGATGAAACACTGTATTTGGTTTTTGGTATAATTTTGTTTCTGTAGTTGTTTATATTATAGCAACAAGCTATTGCCATTCTCCGCTAGTGGCTTTCAGTACAGCCCCTTCATTATTGTCGAAAACACATCAGTGCAACTTTTTATATCACAATTCTCTTTTCTTTAAGTGGAACCAATTCAGTACATTAATAATAAATATATTAAAATCAAATGTGTAATAGTGGTAATATTGTACTTTTTTTTATTAAGTCTGAATATCCTTGTTTTGTTGATTTTCTAGGTGACGGTAAGTTAACAGTAATGTTCTCCACAGAGAACAAACTTGGCCACACACTGCTCCCCGGGTGCTGCGATGCTGGCAGCCCACTGCTTCACTTGGTGAATAGGTTAAATGTGGAGAAAGATTTTCATATTGTGTGTTGTGCTGTGTTCACACGTGACTATAAGGGGCTATAAGTACTGTCTTTAATACTTCCTTATGTCACGTTTGCATCCTTAGTGTTTTTTAAATCGTACCAAATGAATCAAGTTATCGTGAAATTTGAGATGTTGAGATTGCTGAGATTATGACACACTTTCTGCACTGGATTGTTTGTAGATCATCTCATGCCATCCAAAGCCCAGTTCATGTAGCATCACTTCATTTTATTGTTTCATACAGATATAAAAAACAGTTTGTTTCTAAAGTATCAGAACTATCATTTAAGCACACTGTATTGTGCTTAAATGTATTGCTTTTTCATACCTGTTTTTTGTGCCCCATGAAAAGCTAAGTCTCCCCAGACGTTGTTTACACACACAGAAACTAATTATCTGCTATGTTTATTTATGCCCTAGTTTCCACCCCTGATTTCTGCTACAAAGAAGATGATTGTAGTAAGTCGAAACAGATTTGTGCATTTTGGTGGTTTTCTCCTTTTCTTTTCATCATTTTGGCTTCAAAAATGTCCTCCGCGATCAATAAAGTTTTCTGATTGTGATTCTGCAAGTACCTTCCCGTACAATGGATAGTCTTGTCTTTTTTTTTTTTTTTTCTCTACAGATCCGTACACGTGGGGGAAAAACTTCTCTGACTGTTCACCTCTCAAAACAAAACTTCACTCACCCATTGACCTTGGTAATAGGAGGGTGAACAAGGATTCCATGCAGTCTTTAGAGCTTTGGGGCCTAGTGGATCCACAGGCGTCCTGGACCCAGGCCAATGTTCGGGACACTGGTACGACCCAGCATATCTTCATTCATGTTAATTAGGTAACGTGATAGTCTAATGCCGCTTTTCCAGTGGCACAAGGAACTGTGCTGTACTGCGAACAAATGTTTTTCTATTACAAATAAAGTGACCTGTATCCAAGCCGTACCCGTGCTGTCATGACGCTGCTCGACGACAGGGCTAAAAGCGGGCCGCAGCCAAGCTGGCTGCATCACTGCTTTTTGATTGGTTGAAATGTTATTACAACATGGAAAGAGGCCATTGTTTTTTTGTTTTTTTTACTGTCTGTGCTAAAAAACAACAATGGAGATGCAAACTAAACTGGAAAGTTGACAAAATACAAGCACAACTATCTGCTTAGCCTGAGGAAAATTTTAAATGTAAGTTTTCTATCTTGCTAATCTGCTGGTTCGACTCCATGGACGCGGTTTTGGGATGATGACGTGCTGTAAACTGGGGAGAGAACTGCGTGTCGGAAACACTGTTACTGGGCTGAGATACACTGGATAATCAAAGTGTGCTACAACTTCCGTGCCACCGCTGTACGGTTTAGGTACAGCACGGTTCCTGTATACTGTATATAAAAGTGCCTAAAGAGATTTTTGCTACCACATAGTTATGGGTTTAACTACTTTGTACTTTGAATGTTAAAATCAATTATAATTATCTTAAAAATGTATTTTATCAACTGTGTATTCACATACATCTATGGGTAAAGGAGACAGGATATAGCATTGTGATAGAGAGCAAAAGAATTTATAGAAACCATTAGTACAGTTCCTTGACCATCAAGGTGCACTTTTATTTTGAATTAGCTCTTTTGCTGAGTATGTCTAATAGACATTTTTTTTTAACCCAAGTAACACCAGCTTTATTTCTTTCTAACTGTAAATTATGTCTCTGTATATTATTTTATCTAATTCAGTTATTGCCATTGTCTGATATAAAGTCTGTTAGGAAGCGTAATATGTAAAAACCAAAAAACAAATAATGTTAAAAAAAAACATTGTAATCACACACCATAATAGAAAAGCCACAATGTTTGTTTGTAGCCCTTTATCCATGATAGATTCCATATGATGATTGGGGGAAATGGACTTGAACTGAATATATAAACATATAAGCATGTTATAAGATAGATCTATAGGTTTTGTTGATAAAAATATATAAAAAAGCAAATACTGCTGGCCATAACTTGCAGACTGAATCGTTTGTGTGTGTGTTTAGTTGTTGTGGAGTTTGACGTCGGCATGAACATGTCTGGAAGTTGGTTAGAATATAGGTATCAGCTTGTGGAGATGAGGTTCCACTGGGGGTCCAATACCACCAACGGATCAGAACACACTCTCAACAAGCGCAGATTCCCTATGGAGGTACACACTCAAACTATTACATGCTTCCTCTCACGTCATCCGTATTCTCTGTATGATTGATTTTTTTTTTGTATTTTTATTATAACTTACCCAGTGTAAATATGGGGACTAACACATTTTTTGTTGTTAGATGCAGATTGTGGGTGTGCCCCCTGAATTTGAAGATGTGGACAAAGCTTCACTTCAGCAGTCAGGCCTGGCCATGATAGGAGTTTTCATTGATGTAACATTGAGTTATTTGCCAAAAGAGAATTAAGCTTTTGGGTCATTTTAAGTGTTTTTCAGAGTATGCACACATGAGTTGGTTACACCTGAAGATATCTCTGTCTTTAGATTGGTGCTAAAGATAATGTCCCTTTTAAGGCCATATCTGATGCTGTCGTCAAGGTTCCATACCCAGGTAATTTTTATTCATTTATTTATTTTAACTCTTTATTTATTCATTTTCTAATACAGCACCAACAAGAAACAAAACAAACCAAACAAGCAAGGGGGTCACTGCCTATATCACACACTTATTTAGTCTGGTCTCCTAACTGAAGATCCGATCCAACCTTCTTTTTGAAGTCCAACCATTTAGACCATAGTCTTGTATGGGTCCCGACATTGGTCCTGAGAGAGTAAGTCAGTTTTTCCAGGGAGTACAGTTCCTCTACAATGGCCCACCACTGCTCCTGACTTGGAGGGTCACATTTCAACCAGTTCCTTATAATTGCCTTTTTACAAGCAAGTATGAAAATTTTGAAGAGATACATGTCCTCTGACCGAGACAGAGTGCCAGGTACCAATCCCAGGAGCACTGACCTGGGGTCCTTAGGGATCTTGAAATGAAATATATCCTCAAAAATCTGAAGGATTCCGTCCCAAAATGGCTGTATTTTTACACCTGACCAAAACAAATGGAAGTGATTGGCATTCCTGTGCCCACAAATTCTCCAGCATTGCTGCTGTACTCCTAATTGTTTATTCTTAATATGAGGTGTAATAAAAAAACGAGTCAGGGTCTTCCAGCCAAACTCTCTCCCATGTTTTAGAACTAGTGGAAGATTGCTGTGTTTTACACATGGAGTAACAATCACCCTCTGATAACTGAATGTTCATTTCCTGCTCCCACTTTGATTTAATGTACAATGAATTTATTCCATTTCGCTTATGTAAACTTTTATACAGTTTTGAAACTATTTTGTCAGGGGTCCTATTGTATGCCATTACAAACACATCAATCACCTCCTTACCTCCTTCTGAAATTCCTTTTTTAATTTCTGTTTCATAAAAATGTCTCACCTGTAGATACCTGAACAGGTCCCATTCTCTAATCCAGTGGTTCACAAACTTTCTCTGCAGGGCCCCCCTTTTCTAGATAGAAGCATTATTGAGCCCCCCCATTCAAACTACACAGGTTCAGATTCAAATTTTAATCCAAGTTTAATCCTTTGGTGCGCCCCTCTGCAATACCTCTGCGCCCCCCAGTTGGGGAACCACTGCTCTAATCCGAATTCTCTTTTGAGAAAAGTTTTGAAGGTTCTGTCCTCTAAGAGCGTACATATTGCTGTTATTCCTTTATCCCTCCATCTTGCAAATGTGGTATCCAGTTCTCCAGGTCTAAATGTAGAGGTCTGGGAGGGCCACATTATAAGTTTTATGTCTCCTTCCAAGTTATATTTCTTAACAATCTCGTTCCATATAGTCAGAATTCCCTCAACCATGTAATTTTCCCCCTTTTGATATTCATTCCCGCTTAGCCTAGTCTGGAGATGGGATTGGTTCACATTTATTTCGATATGCTTTCATCTAGCCTGATACTCTTTAGAACACCAGCACACAGTGTATCTCATTTATAATAATATTCTCTAAGATTTGGAAGTCCTAGTCCACCTTATTCTTTATCAATTTGGAGTGTTTTAAATTTTATCCTTGGACGTGCCCCTGCCCAAATAAACCTGGATATCAGCCTATTCCAGGCTATAAATTGGGAGTCTGGAATCCTGACTGGTAATGACAAAAAGAGATACAGCCTTGGCAGCAGATTCATCTTTACTATGTCCAATCTAGAACTAAAATCCAATGTTAACATTGACCACTGAGTTAAATCCTTTATTGTTATTTATTTTATTGTAGTTCATTTCATATAATCTGTTCATATCTTGAGTGATGAAAATCCCTTGGTATTTTATTGATTTAGATTCTCACTTCAGTTTATATTTCTGCCTAATTTTCTTGCTCGGTGTGTAAGTGATAGGGAGAATTTGAGTTTTTGAAATATTCAAAAGATATCTGTCCATAGTCATCCAAAATTTTCATAAGTTTGGGGAGAGTTTTATCTGGATTCTGCAGGTAGACTATAATATCATCTGCAAAAAGTCCAATTTTATGATTTCCTTTTGCTATTCATTTTGTCTGATGGCTTGGGCCAGAGGCTCTGTAAATATTGCAAACAGTGTGGGGCTAAGGCAGCAGCCCTGACGAGTACCTCTATGCAGCTTAATTCTCCCAGACAAATGACCATTGATCTTAATTCTAGCAGGTGGGTCACTATAAAGAGATTGTATACATTTAATAAATTGATCATTAAAACCCATCCGCTCTAATACTCCATACAGAAAAACCCAACAGACCCTGTCAGATGCTTTCTCCGCGTCAAGACTGACCAGGACTGCACTTAATTGCTGTTTACTGGCCGGATCTATAATGTGCAGGGAACGCCTGATGTTATCTTGTGTCTGCCTTCCTTTTATAAACCCCGTCTGATCTTCATCTATTAACTTAGGAAGAAAACATTCAATCCTTTTTGAGATAATGGATGTAAATAACTTATAATCAATGTTCAATATAGAGATTGGGCGAAAAGATTCACAACGTTCTTTATTTCTATATTAAGCTTTGCCAACAACACAAAACTACTCCTTTTAACTGGATTACTCAGGCCATTTACGTTTAACGAAGCAATTTCCAAATCACATGCTCCTATCATACGTAACATAATCAATAACTGAATCTGTGACCCCCACAAATAAAAACAAAACCAGAACAGTAACAAACATGAACCTATGTACACGGACTTCCAAACTAGGAGGAGAAGGTAATTTTTTTAAGTGCACATATGCTTTCACTATGTATTCTCTAGTCACCACACAGTTTATTTTCCAGGGGATTCAGTGAAAGTGACTCCACCGGCTTTGTTGAAGCTCATGCCTGGTAAAAGCACCAAGTTTTATCACTACCAGGGAGGCCAAACCACCCCACCCTGCCGCCAGACAGTAGAGTGGATTGTGTTTGAGGAGCCAGTCTTAATCTCCAACGAACAGGTGAGAACATACGGGTTTTTAAGGTCATGTGTCATAAGGGAACATTTAGAAAAGATCACTGAATAACTCTCGGCACCAAGAGGATGATTTGACTGTGCATATGTTTATAATTACTTTCAGGGCTGGTTTTCAGAGCTTTGAAGGCTCGTTCTTTGCCAGTTCTCTTATTTGTGATTGTGTTTAGTTCAGGACTTTGCTTAATACTGCTGAGCTGGCTCTTTGTCCAGCAGGTGGTGGTAGTAAGCAACTATAGGCACTTTTCCATAGGTGCAAAGGAACTCTGCTGTTTCTAAACCGTACTGCAATGTTATGGAACTTGCAGCACGCTTTGATTTTCCAGCGTATCTCAGCCTGGTAACAGTGTTTCTGACGTGTCAGCAGCTCAGTTCTCTCCCCACTGTTTATGGCTGGTCGTCGTCCCAAAACCATGCAGTCGAACCAGTGAAGAGCTGAAAACCTACCCCAGCTAATTTGACCTGGTACACCTTCGCATTTCTCCCAGTGTTAAAGATAAATTTGTTAGAGCCAACTATTTGACACACACCCTGGTCTCATCAGCCTGCGGTGTGCCTTCCTTGATAGAAGGTGTCTTGAGATAATGGCCGAAACACCCGAGGATGTTGAGGTTCACAACTGACGATGTGTCATGTAGAAGGCTCCATCTGGTAGCCACAGCCAAGGACAAACAATCTGGCAAGGAGAGTGCTGAATCTTCAGGGATTGTTACATCAAGTCTTAACTGATAAATCTGTTAACGTCATAGAAAACTCCCACTGAAATTTATCTTCAGCCCAACAGATAATAGTGCTTATGCTTCATCAGTATAGATTGTGTCTCCATTGTATCTCTGATGTTGTTGTTGTTTTTTTGTTGTTGTTGTTTTTTTTGTGCAGACAGTAAAAAAAAACCCAAAAAAACAATGGTCTTTTTCCATGTTGTGATGACAGTGAGAATTTTGACCAGTCTGAAAGCAGCAACGCAGACAGTTCGGTTGTGGTCGGCTTTTGGCCCTGCCGTTGAGCAGCTTGGGTACAGCTTGGGTGCAGGTTGTTTTGTCTGCAATGGAAAAACATTTGTTTGTGGTACGGCAGAGTTCCTTGTGCCGGTGGAAAAGCGCCATAAAGTCAAAATCATGTTTTTGAAGAGTACACACCAGAGATGTGAGGGTCAACCAGCCCCACCCAACCTGCAGAAATATTCCGCAACCAAACTGTCCCTACCAGCATTGTTTCTGTTATTCATAATTTGGTCAGAACACTGCCTTGTCTGCTTTTTGACCGTTTTTTTTTTTATTCGTCATTTTAGCAGTGTTTTGCAGAGTTTGTGCCCATAAATTAGTCACATCTGAACATTTTTTAGTAAGCTAACGTAAACCCACCCATTCAACCTGTGCATCACTACGGTGATTTAAAAGGTGGAAAAACATTTTCACTTCAGTGAAAATTAATGTCACAAGATTTTAGTCAAAACATTCCATTGTTCCATTCATCATAAAATGTGAAAGGGAAGCCAGTGATTTCATTATCATTAAATTACACTGGATCACAAAAAAATAGTTTCTGTCTGCTACTTTGTCTGATCCATGTGTCCTATGCTACTGAATTCAAATCTGAAGGCACATTTTGTCTGTCACGTCAGGATTTTAAGTTATGCATGCATCAGATCCCTATTAGAACTGTCACTTTCAGCAGAACAAAATGCAGGAGGAATTGGCACTGGATTCTCTGCATCATGCAGTACTGGTTTAAGAGCAGACTCACAGTCAGGATAAACGAGTTCTCACTTATTCTTCTTCGGAAATCCAGAAATTTGAGTCATACAGAAACAGCAGTCTGAGGGATGATCTTTCGGCACAGTAAAGGGCACAGCTTTCCTTTTCCACTGAACCACTGAGTGAGGCCAGAGTAACAAACAGTACAGCAGATATGAGGCACCCAGATTTTATCCTGCTCTCCAATTTTACATCCAAAACAGTACTTGTAAGCAGTCATCACTTTCTTGCTCATGATCAGACGGCGTATATTTACCACAAATGTAACAAAAATGGTCAGGATGGTTGACACAGCTGTACTTACTCATGTTTTGCTTAAACATTTACCCTATATCCAAGAAAACTATATAAAACAGACGAGCCTGTGATCTGTCTTGACTTAAACTGAGTTGACATCAGCTCATCAACTGGCCTAAACTGGCCAACCAGGAAACATATTTCAAACGAGGCAGTAGTAAACATACACCTGACAGAAATGGTTATGTTGCGTGCAGCAATAAGTGCACAAATACCAAATTATTGCAAAACAATATTATGCCTATAACTTAAAATCTGGACATGCTAGGAAAATTTTGATTGCAGATTTGGATTCAGCACAGTCGATTTCACAGAAATCATGTTTTACTTCCAGTAGCAAAATCTTTGTTTTCCAGTGTTATAGTATGACATTTTAAAATGACACCTGACAATATATACCAAGGAATGCAGCTCTTTCTCTCTTTTTCAGTATTTGAGGTTTGCCACTCATCTGCATTATTCCGATAAAAACAATCCTGCAGAAAAATTGCTGGTAGAGAACTATCGTCCCATCCAGTCCAGCTCCAACCATGAGATTTTTGCCTCTTCTGCAATAAAGGTCCACCCAGCGAGAGGAGCCGCCCAGAGCCATTTTGTCCCACTATTCATCCTCATCATCAGCCTGTTGTTCTTTAGCCTTGTTGTGGCTTGAACATTTCCAACAAAATCTCAAAAACACTCATTAGAGCATCCATTATAGAGAAGTAACTATTGTATGCATAGTATATATATTTAAAATTCTGTTTGGGAAATGCCTCTTTTCTTTTTGAGGGAAATGTAGCACTGGTAATCATATAGATAGTTATTGCATATGGGAATGTTGAGGGGGGGCAGATGTTAATCTAAGAGTGTATGTCAACCAGCATTGTGTAAAACATTTAAGCAGAGATTGTGCCTTTCTGTTGTTTCTAAATGCTGTGTGAATGCTCTCAGGAATGCCTCGATAAGTATTCTGTAATTTAAATTGCTAGAAGTGCATAGATTGAAGATGCTGCTATGTTTTTGCCAGTTTTTTCACTAGTAAACTCTAAACTTGTACATATTTTTGTGTTACCATCTCTTTTAGGTTCAGATGTGATTCTGTGGTAATTGTGATAGTAGAAGTGTAACATTATTAGAATAGACAAATTCAGCGTAGTATTATCTTCTGTGCACCTCTGGTAGTTGTGCAAGTGTTATTTAGTTCAGTTGGCGTTATTATTATTTTGCTGAATAGAAAGTTCTGCTTTTGATTCAGTGTTTTATGTTACGTTTATGCTATGTTTGACATCACAGAAGAATAAATTAAACCAGTTCCTTCACTGTGCAGAGAAGTGTGTAGTTCATTGCAGTGGAAGCCAAGTTACTGTCAGAACTCAACAATGCTCTACATGACATGTAGTTGTTATGTGTTGTCCATACTTCGGTCTTGTATCTGGTTGGAGTTTTTGTACTGTAATTCTTTATGTAGAGTGAAAGGGTGACACGATAGTAAGTGATTCTTCGTGAAATGACGTATGCTGTGTATGACATCCAATCTTGATTTTTGACAACAGAAAAAAGCTGCGTAGCAAATTAGGGGTGAACAAGAAGGAACAAATGAA
>JBBPCZ010169856.1:0-16660 GCA_037974445.1 Brycinus macrolepidotus
AGAGTCACTGGTTTAAAAAGAGTCACTGGTTTAAAAAGAGTCACTGGTTTAAAAACAGTTACTGGTTTAAAAAGAGTCACTGGTTTAAAAAGAGTTACGTTCCACTTACGTGAAAGGGTGTTTTTGCTTGTTTTGCTGTGATTCAAGAAAAATTTTCCGGCTGTGTAGTATTAGGAGTTATCAATAATTATTGTAAAACAATCTAATTACAATGTTTATACCATTTACAATTAAACTATATAAGTTGTGTAAAATGTGTTTATTAATGGTGATTAATCATTAGGTCATCAAAATAATTCATAAGCACTTATGATGTAAATAAAAAGGAAAAATATAATGAACCCACTTTCATCTACACTGTTAAAGCTCAGCACTATAATATACCTGTATAATAATAATAATAATAATAATAATATACCTGTCATTTTCATCACAACTAAAATATTCATCACATACCACTGCTCCCTGTTTTACGTGTTATAACCACTTATTAATGATTTTATTTTTAAATCATTTTATTTTATATCCACTGAGAAATTCATTTAAACCCCTGGTAAGCTCTTTAAAAGGGTAGTCTTACTGTAAAGCGATACTGGTTATTATGTAATTAGATCATTCATTACGTCATTAATACCCCCGGTCTGTAAGGACGGGTTCAGGTTTGCACTTCTAACCTTGTTTCAGCACCAAAAACAGCGAAAATGTTTTTTTTTTCCTTTCCGTGTGTCGACAACAATAACTTTCCATCAAGTTTAGTAGCTTCTAAAGTGTCTCTTCTCCTGAGGGGTTCACGAGAGAACATGCTTCAGAAACGATGTCCCTTATTTGTCCGCCAGTTTCTGCGTTCTGCAGGTCACGTGTCCATGAATGAAACCTTTGACTCACGTCTTGCCACGCCGCGGCCTCGCGCGTTTTAACTCCGGCCAGATCTGCCGGGTAGCGAGCCCTTCTTTCTTTCCGCTGGTGATCGGTATTTGTTCCTTTTTCCTTTCCATGGAGATCTGCTGAGCGATGCCAAAATCCCTTCTTCCTCTGTTTATGTCTAATCCTGACAGATCGCTCCCTGAGATGACTTTAGTTTTTTGCACAGCGTCCGTTCAGGCCGCATAAAAAGCGTCTCCGGTATTTCGGCTGTGAGTCAGACACGCAAGAATAGTTTTACTAGTAAATTACCTTTGGCCGGCGCTCAGAGAAAACATATTTTACATGATGAAATGTTGTCTGCGTCTTAGCCGCGTCTACAGATGTGATTTTTTTTTTTTTTTCCCCCCATATATATGGATCACATCATTGCAAGTATTTAAACCATATGGAATATCGGTTCGGTTCCATTACATCCCTGCGAGCAGCTAATTACAGCTTTCCATTTTTATCGCTTTAATTTCTAGCTCCTTTTTCTTTCTTTACTTCTTCTCAGAAGCTGCAATCCATTGTCTGCCACGTAGCGTCAATACCAGTCTACTCAATTTATATTCTTAGACTACCTATACGTGTATGTTTGTAAGAGCTTGTATCTATTAATGCTGGCCTGAACAGTTTGACGACTCGAATATTGGTTCGTTTCAAGTCTATATTTGGTATTTGAAAGCTTTATTTGTTGTGGGAGTTCAGGCAGCAGATGAGGAGGCTGCTGCTATCGCTAATTTAAAGTCCTGATGGTGAGAAATAAAATAACATTTTGTTAATATTCCACCCTTAGTGTCTTCATGGCTCATAAAATCTGTTTTCGAATGAGGGGCTACAACCACAACTTCTATAGCAACATATGGCGCGTGAGCAACTGATTATTAATGCATTGTTGCCTTATGCTGGACATATTTAGAAATCCACTGATGAAAATACTTTGTACTCATTGTAGAATATAAATATACATTTGAAGAGTGATGTTGTCAAGAACCTGTTCAGAAATACCAAAGACTATATGAAATAAAAAGCCTATTCGGTCCAGCCCTTGTATTTTTGCGCAATTTCAACAAACCATATACATGTCATTTGAGTCTATGTAATTTATATAACTCATCTGATCCGGAGCAATCCATCACCGCTTAGCATTTGACTTTTCCATATTCAAACTTATTTTTTAAATCCAAAGTTTACAGACCTCATTATTTGATTCCAATGTAAAGATGTGAATACTTATAATTATAATGTAAATATGTGAAATGTACCACTTTGCAATAAAACTGGCCTAAAGACTGTTGACCATTTTATTTGTGTTATAACGGCTTATTTAATGATTAGGTTTAGGGCTTAATTAATAACAGCAAATCAACACATTTGTAAGGGGCCACAGAATTTGGCAGCAGTGTAAAAGTGTTTAAAACGTTCCTGAAAATTTCTTCAGATGTAACTTAACTGGCCACGTTGATTTTGGGCTCTTCTGTTGTCGGTTGCAGGGCGTTATCGGCGTCCACGCAGCACGTCAACAAGACGCAGCAGTGCAAGACGCTGCCCGGCCTGGTGTCCTCTCAGGCCCAGCTGTGCCGTACCAATCTGGAGCTGATGCAGACCATCGCCCAGGCCGCGCGCGAGGTCAAGAAGACCTGCCAGAAGACCTTCGCTGACATGCGCTGGAACTGCTCCTCCATCGAGGCTCCCAAATACCTCCCGGACCTGGAGAGAGGTGAGCCAGAGACCAACAAATAAAACACACACAGACACACACAGCGCTGGGCTGTACTTTCATTTTTAATATGTTTATCTGGTCAGTATATACATATACATACAATACAAACACACACACACACACACACACACACACACAACGCTGTGCTGTACTTTCGTTTTTAATATGTTTATCTGGTCAGTACATACGTATACATACAATACATACATACACACACAAACACACACACACATACACACGCGCGCACACACACACACACACACACACACACACACACTTTAATCCAAAAGTTGGAGCACCACATGTCAGTATTTGAACAGTTGTATAAATTAAAATGTAAAAAGTGAACTCATTCCATACTGGGAACAAACTTTAATATGACAGTTGTTTGCAATTTCTAGTGTGTATTTTCTTTTCATGTGTTTAACTGTGTTTAAATGTTAAATATATAGTATTATAAACTTATGTTAGATTTCCAATATGTTAAATTCAGTAAATTGAATAAACTCAAATGTACAGGAAGTGTATTAAAAGACACAGGAATAAGAGGTACTTCTTTGTACAGAACGTGTCTTTTTGACCAAGGGTGGCCAAACTTTTAAATTTGTTGTTTTTTTGTGACATCACAAAAACAGTGAATGGTAAAACAGCTTGCTATATTTGGCTGGATGAACTGAGGAACATGCTGGCAGTGTTTGCATACCATGCCAATCTCTTTTATTTAAAAAAAAAAAGTAATGGAAATCTGGATTTGCGTGATATGGGCTCTTTACGTGTGTTGGTGTAGAAAGTGAAATTTACAGGAGAAGGTAATTTTTATTCTTAACTTTAAAATACGACCATTCTAAGCAATTTTGGACTATTTTTACTGGACTGTTGGTCATGAGGTGATAACATGATGCGAAGGGCGGCTGACGTGAAATGAAGTACGTTTGGATACGACAGCTACATGTAACTGGGCGGACTCGGCCAGTCACCGCTGACCACAGTTAATCACTGGATAATGGGCGCCGTTTAAGGGGTTAATATCCATTGGCAGTCGTTCTAAAGGCGTTAATGTGACCACCCACATTTTCTTCCACTGCACTGTAGACTCCATTCAGTTCTCAGTGGGTCGGAGGGACCTGTTTAATTGCCTGAGGTCAGAGTTTACGAGGAAGGGCAGCGGTTTTAACGGCTGCCCACGGCGGCCTTTAAACCCTTTCTCTCTCTCAGAGCACTGACCGAAAGGCTGTCATTCCATTTGGCCCTCATTCCAGGATAAAAGGCTTCATCCTCTCATCTGTGGCCCAAAAAAGAGCTCCCGTTTGATGAGGAGTGTGAAGCGTCCTTGTTTTCCGTGACAATAGAACCCATTCTGTTCACTGATGGTACAGATGGTGTTGAGTTAGACGGTCAGGAGTGGATGCTGAGTGGCTCTGAGCCGTTTAACCCTTTAGCTGAGAGTCATTACTGCTCTTTTATTTAAATGTAATTACATAATACCATGTATTATACACGTATCATATATGTCATATATTCTCATATATCAAAACGTCATACTGTCAATCACATTTACATTCTGTATCGATACTCTCTCACTACAACACCCGGCATGCACTGAGCAAATAGGTTCTACTGATGGACCACTTGTGTAGGGCTTAATGAATAGATGTGATATTCTGGTTTTCCTACTCTTTAAACTGGAAAATCCATCTCCAGGGACTAATGTAGTAGGAAGGTGTGCGTGTTCACAACGTGCATGCCTTCCTACTACATTCACCTCTTTAAATTTAGATTTAAGTTTAGGTTTTGGGTTAAAGGAATACTCCTGTGTTCTTCAGTAGCGTACGTTATTATCTCTGTAGCGTACAGTTGAACATCACACACAATAATTCCCCCAAAACGTACTTAGAAGCCAGTGGGCCGGTCCTTCAGCAACTTCCCATTGACTTCTATAATAAGTGAGTTTAGAGTCTGAGTGTTTCTGGGAAGCGTGTTGGGATTTTTGTGTGCGGTAATTGGTTGCACGCTACAGATGCAGCAGATCAAGTGTCCCTCCAAGGTCCGGGTTAGAGTACGTTTCAGGGAAAACTGAAGATAAATTTAATAGATATTTAGTTGAGTGTAATTTAACGACAGGTTAAACATCTGCAAAGCATCTGCAGTGTTTGTGGTGCCGGTGTGTGTTACCCGCAGCCTGTTTACATATCTGTTATGGGCTGCACTGTAAACAAAGCCACTACTATGCTGGGTGTTTAAGCGGCGCAGTAAAATCACCAATTAAATGAACACCTACAGAGCTGGACCATGAGGACTCTGGCGCTGTTCATTTTACTGAGAGTCCGCACTGAGGGCTCTAATACCAGCGTGACCTCACTGTTAGTCATGCTGAATTTAGCTAAAGCCGGCTGAAGCTTGTTCTCTCTGGAAGATACTGATTGGAGCCTGTTTTCTTTTGTTCAGTGCAGAGTTAAAGGGCCCATATCCTGCATTTGTCACATTTCATGACATCTTTGTACCATTTTTACACTGACCATGTTCCAACCACTCTTTATACCTTAGAATTAAACATGAATTAAACCAAATATGACTTTTGAGGACCTATCCCTTATCCAGAACATCTCCTTCTCTCTCTCCCTCTCTCTCAGGGACGAGGGAGTCTGCGTTTGTTTATGCTCTCTCAGCAGCGGCTATCAGTCACACTATAGCGCGAGCGTGTACGACCGGAGACCTGAAGCTGTGCTCCTGCGGCCCGATCCCAGGTGAGATACCTGAGCCGGGGTACCGGTGGGGCGGCTGTGCGGATAACCTGCACTACGGCCTCGTCATGGGCTCCAAATTCTCTGACGCGCCGATGAAGATGAAGAAGAAAGCCGGCTCGCATGCCAACAAACTGATGCACCTGCACAACAGCGAAGTGGGCCGACAGGTAATAAAGCTCACCTGTTACACAAAAACTTACCTGTTACATTAAAAACCTCCTGTTACATTAAAGCTTACCTGTTACACTAAAACACCCCTGTTACATAAAAACCCACCTGTTACACTAAAACACCCGTTACATAAAAACCCACCTGTTACACTAAAACTCATCTGTTACACTAAAAAGCAACATTACACTAAAATCCACGTTACACTAAAACACCCCTGTTACATTAAAGCTCACCTGTCACACTAAAACACCCCTGTTACACTAAAGCTCACCTGTCACACTAAAGCTCGCCTGTTACACTAAAGCTCACCTGTCACACTAAAACACCCCTGTTACATTAAAGCTGACCTGTCACACTAAAGCTCGCCTGTCACACTAAAGCTCGCCTGTCACACTAAAACACCCCTGTTACACTAAAGCTGACCTGTTACACTAAAGCTGACCTATTACACTAAAGCTGACCTGTCACACTAAAGCTCGCCTGTTACACTAAAGCTCACCTGTCACATTAAAATACACCTGTTACATTAAAGCTCGCCTGTTACACCAGTCCTCAAGTGTAACAAAACATTCTATATCTCACTTGTTACATGAAAATGCACCTGTTAAACTAAACCTCACTAACAACAAGTTTTACTTGTAAAAGGCACATGCTTCATTTCATTTTTTTCCGTTTTCTTAAACCCGCGCTCTCTTTCTGTGATCAGGCGCTGAAAGACGCTCTGGTGATGAAGTGTAAGTGTCACGGCGTGTCAGGCTCCTGCTCTATTCGCACCTGCTGGAGAGGACTGCAGGACCTGAAGGAAATCGCCATGGACCTGAAAACCAAGTATCTGTCGGCCACCAAGGTGGTCCACCGGCCGATGGGCACGCGCAAACAGCTGGTGCCCAAAGACATCGACATCCGGCCGGTACGAGAGAACGAGCTGGTTTACCTACAGAGCTCACCTGACTTCTGCGCGAAGAACGAGAAACTGGGCTCCATCGGCACTCAGGACAGGTGAGAGTCAAATACAGAGAGATCACTGCATCAGTGTATTTAATGATAATGATAATTAATAATATAATATAATATAGGCCCCAAGGTGGTGCAGTGGGTAGCACTGTTGCCTCACACCTCCAGGGTTGGGGGTTTGAATCCAGGTCTTTGCCTGGGTGTGTGGAATTTGCATGTTCTCCTCGTGGTGGCGTGGGTTTCTTCTGGGGGCTCCAGGTTTCTCCCACAGTCCGAAGACATGCGCGTCACGTGAATTGGGGATTTTAAATTGACCGTAGGTGTGGTGCCCCGCCCAGGGTGAGTCCCTGCCTTGCGCCCGTTGACCCCGGGATAGACTCCAGGTACCCACAACCTTAGTAAGGATAAAGCGGTTACAGAAATTGAATAATATAATGTAATATAATATAATATAATATACAACTGAAATATGATTTTGATTGAGTGCACAATTTTAAGTGGGGAAATTTAATCTGGGCTTATGGACCACCTGTGGACGAGTTCTTCAGAAATCGAAGATATTAACAGGTGGAGTTTGTCCCCCTTTGCTGCAGTTGCAGTCTCTACTCTTCTGGGAAGGCTAGAAGTTAGAAAATTACTGTGAGGGTTTGATTGCATTCAGTCCCGGGAGCATTAGTGAGGTCAGGTACTGATGTTGGATGATTAGTTCTGGATCACAAATGCTACTCCATCTCATCCCAAATGTTTTTGATGGAGCTCCATCACTCCAGAGAACTCCACAGGTCAATACTGGGTTGCCCCTCTTGCCCAGGCTTGGAACTGGGTTGGGCGTGGTGACCACTGGGTTGTTGCCTAAGAGCGTCCCTTTCTGTTGGTCAGTTCTGTTGGTGTATTTTTATAAAGAAGATAAGATAAGAAGATAAGAAAGAACTTTTCATCCGGAGGGAAATTCTTGTGTTATTAACATGCTCGGTGCAACAAGAAAGAATAAAAGATAATAAGACAATAAAAAAATAAATAAAAATGGACAACAAACAGTAGTGCAACTCAATGACAGGAACATTATAGTAACACTGACACTGCTGGATGTAAAGATTTAGACGTACCAGCAGATCAGTAGTGCAAAATGTTATCAGTAATCAATTCACAGATTAAACAGTTAAGCTGTATATTGCACAAATCCGATTCCGAAGGGAATCCTGGTGAAATTAAAGATTTTATTTTCCCTTCAGTGGTTCCTGAAGAATGGTGAGTGGAGTCGTAAGTGCAACAGATTTGCCCCCTAATGACCTGATTACCTGTTTATGGCTCGGCGCTACAAGTCTGAGCAGCTCAGGACAGGCTGGACTGATTTACTGACTGGTTGGGGCCGGTGCTTCTCGGAATGTTTGATACAACTGAGCATGTTTTCTTACTTTAAAACCTGTTTACATCTTCATTTTGTGCTTTCAACAGTTTGGAAAAGAAATTTATTCAAAAAGCCGCTCTTCATTCCATCTTTGGTGGAGATAAACACACCCACAGCACTAACACAGCGCTCCTCTTTCCGACACTGAACCTTTTTAAGTATCAGGTAAATTCAGATATTATGAAAAAAGATGTCCCCAAACTTTTGGCTGCCGGTGTATCTGTTTTATAAAACCATGAGCTCTACTTCTCTGTTGTAATGCACTGGATGTGTTTTTCTCTGCGTATTAAATGCACATTAGCAGGCATGCACCGTGAGTGCGTGAGTGTGTTTGTACATGCATTTTTGTTTTTGGTTTGAGAACCATTTCCAGCAGACTCCGTGAACTCTCTGCATTCTTCTGAAATCACAGATATTCACCGTCACCCCAGAAACACGACACAGATTTCTCCCAGAAACCAACCTGTTTATTTTACCGACCTTCTCTCTCCAGGGCTCAGTTCCAGTGGGCTTTTATTTTGCACGGCTAACTGTTAGTGGAGGTGATTCACATGCCTGTTTCCAATCTGGGGAGAAGATCATCCTGAGCCAGTCCATTCATTTGCTTCTTTTAGTCTCAGAGATAAACTGAAGTCCTGCTGCACGTCGTGTGCACTCAGCGCGCCGCGTCCGCCAGACGGGTTCAGATAGGAAATCCTGACGGCTCGTATATTTAGCGCTTCGCGAGACAGGCCAGCCTTTCCTAATCATTCGCTGGTGTCGACAGTACAGTGTGTGACAGGTTGGGCATTCCCTGGTGGTCTACAGGTAATAAACAATTTTAGACCTTCCCACAATGTCTTCACCAGTTCTTCTGGTCAGAGTAGTTCCACCTCCGGCCAGCATGTTTGAGCTGAATGAAATTTTCTTACCTATTGAGTTCCTTGTTTTTTTAATAATAATATGTGTATATAGCACACTATATCTATATATATACACACCGTTCCCAAACTGGTAGATGGGAAACTCTCCAGACTATGATATAGAAATCACTTAACTCGACTGGATAGAGTCCCTCTCAGCCTGGGAAGCCTTCTGTCCACAGTGTAGCATCACTGAAGCCACCAGGACTCTAGTAGGCAAATCCAGCATGGTGTAATGTTCTAGCAACCGGCCCAGGAGGCCTCCTGGCTCCAGTGTCGGGTCGCTTTGGTGGACGGCCCGAAAAGCTTTGTAGCTGAGAAGTGCCATGGTTCTAGTAATCTTTGTGGTCTAGCATGGATCTGACGGTTGGTCCTTGAAGCTTCATGGCTGTGGTGTGATGTTGCTCCAAAAGCCGTCCCGATGTCCCTCTCTGGATTTAGATTTAAGCCAAAATCTTCTCAAAACTCAGGCAGCGCATTCATAACCATTTAACATAATAACTTCCTGTGAGGGAGCAGACATCTGGTTCCATTCTCCACCACTGTGAACAGTTCTGACTCCGTAATGGAGCGTTTTACGCTAAACCCGATCTGAAGGACTCTGTTTACATCTTAACAGTTTAACTGTGTCGGAATTTTAGAAAACTGATGGAGTTTCTCTTCAGAGGAGAAGATTAAAGACAGAAATGTTCTCCAGGCACTGAAGGGTTAAAACAGGTTGAAGCTGTTATCAGTTACTTTAACTGGTGTTTAAAAAAAAACAGAACTTGCTACCTGATCTGAGTGACAAGCCGAAGAAAAGAGCATATCTCATCTTTTCTAAAACACACACACACACACACACACACACACACACACACACATCGAACATGTGTCTCGGTGCGAGCCTGGCTGGATCTCCTCTTTAATATAAGGAGTGTATTTAAAGCTAAGTCTGAAAGATCTCCCCGAGGCTTAGCGATGATCACTATCTCTGCAGAAATCGAGCGCTGTGGTCTCCAGAGGAAGCAGGAGGGCTGTTAAAGGATGTGTTTCCACTTTAGAGTCGAATTAGAGGTGTGGTTTTATGGCTGTGGAGTGTGAAACTGATTCAGAAAGGTCTGCGATGTCCTTCAGTTTAAGTTCAAGCCCGGCGATGTTTTCGATATTTTTCTAATACAAATGCTCATACTTTCTTCATCGTTTTGCAGTAGCTTAACATATTAAGTAGGAAGCTGCTTTAGGCTATTTTTCTTTGCAAAACTCTAGGAGCACCTGCCATGGGTTGGGAATAATGCCCAAGGCCATGCATTGGAAAAAATACAAACCTGCTCCTCATACTAAGGAAAACACTTTGGTGAGTGTAGAAGATAAATAAATCCAAAGGATTAACATACAGTTGCTTTTTGAGCTAATAAACTTATGAAAAAGATCTACAGTCATAAAACATGAATTTCCTAAAGGAAGTGAATTCTGACAGTTATTACAATTACAGTATATTGCAATTTTATTTGTTGAAAAATCGAGAAAATCAAAGTTTCAAAAGTAGGCAAATTGTTCCTCATATTTCTAATAAGCAGTAAATTTAATATGATACATTTTAAGGTAGTTTATGGAAAACATCCTTGACTTTCGTACACTTCTGTTAAGAAGTATAGAATTTTTTTTATTCAGCATAGTTCTAAAAAAATAACATCCAGAATAAAGTTCCAATTTCATATCCAGACTGGGATGATAACAAAATTAATGCCCAGAATGAGATTCTAGCTAATTTAGCATTTTGCAAATTCCTGCTAATGTAGCATCTCGCTGATTCCCAGCTAATGCAGCTTCTTGCTAATTCCAAACAGTGTAGCGCATTGCTAATTCCAGCTAATGCAACATCTTGCTAATTCCAGCTAACGCTGCATCCTGCTAATTCCAGCTAACGCTGCATCTGGCTAATTCCAGCTAACGCTGCATCTTGCTAATTCCAGATAACGCTGCATCTTGCTAATTCCAGCTAACGCTACATCTTGCTAATTCCAGATAACGCTGCATCTTGCTAATTCCAGCTAACGCTGTATTTTACTAATTCCAGCTAATGCTGCATCCTGCTAATTCCAGCTAACGCTGCATCCTGCTAATTCCAGCTAACGCTGCATCCTGCTAATTCCTGCCAGCAGCTTGGCTTGTTAATTCCAGCAGATGTACCGTCTCACCGATTCCTGCTAAAGTAGCATGTTGCTAATTCCAGCTAATGCGACACCTTGCTAATGTAATGCGTCGCTACTTCCAGCTAACGTAGCACTTAGCTCTTCTTCCAGCTCTCATATTCCCGTTTCTCCTCTGGCCTACTGTCCTCCTCCCCCCGGTCACATGCCTGGGAGACACTTTAACTTCAGTAATAGCTCCGTCCCGGTTTTAAATAACGACATTCTTCACCTTCTGCTCCCTCTCCCAGCAGCCGGCCGCTCTCTCAGCACGCAGACCATTAACGCCACCCAATTATAAAACAATGCACTTACGGAGAGAGGCCGGGCGAGTGTGATTTATGGCGGGGCTATTCTCCGCTCACTTTAGATGCCTCAGGCTTTAGCGAATGAAAGCCCCGGCAGAACACAGAGCTGCTCGACTGAAATACCAGGCAGAAATGTTCCCCTGGATACAAATCAAATGCCTCTTAAACAGATTTTATAGAGCTTCAGTGTTGAGGATTTAATGGGTGCTCGAGACAGACTTTTACTGTAGCCGGGATTTTACATACGGTGCGAAGAGGTGGTGGATGTTCAGGAAGGGCTTTCCAGGCCTGGGAGAAGTGTGTTTTTTGCATGTACGGTCACCTACGTGCGTCTGGAGCTCGTTTTATCGACACTTTCATTACCCTCCTCAGGTTTCTCTGTGGATTTAATATGAACGTCTCGAGCTACACATTCAAGCTACATTCCATAATTATTTCAATTTAATTACGTAAAACAAGTCATTTACATGTTAAACATGTTTAACAGGCATTTGATTCTGAGGTAGCTAGTGGCCGGTGGTTAGGGAGCTGTCCCTGTGATCGGAAGGTCGTGGGTTCGAATCCCAGGACTGACAATAACACCACTGAGGTACCCTTGAGCAAGGTATCATCCCCACACACTGCTCCCCAGGCGCCCCACGTTGGTGGCAGCCCCTTCTTCACTTGGTGAACGGGTTAAATGCAGAGAAGGAATTTCAGACTGTGTGCTGTGGTGTGTTCACTGTAAGGGACCACTTTACTTTATTTAAACAGGTTTGAACTTCTGATTGACCTCAAAATTGTGGTCCAGGCTGAGGATACGTTTATGTTGAACTGTTCTTTCTTTATTTTCTTTCGCACCCTCTCATCTCCTCTGCTCCTTTTCCAGGCAGTGCAACAAGACGTCCAGCGGCAGCGACAGTTGCGACCTGATGTGCTGCGGCCGAGGCTACAATCCATACACCGAGAAAGTGGTCGAACGCTGCCACTGCAAGTACCACTGGTGCTGCTACGTCACTTGCAAGAAGTGCGAGAGGACTGTGGAGAGATACGTGTGCAAATGATCGGATGCCTGCTTCCCGATCCCCTTCAGACAGCGCTTCAGGGCTCCCGCCGAAGACGTAAAGAAAACCCCCACAGCTAGACCTTCGACTCTTCTCTGTTTTTTGATGCAAAGCAGAGCTCCAGGACTCCCAAACAGTTCTGCCTCTTCTAGCTCAACTGGTTCTAGATTCTTATCTAGCCAGGAATTCTGGATCTGTTTCTGGAACTGTTAACATTTTCGCCATTCTAGATTTGGCCTTCAGACTTTCTGACTTTTCCCAGCTTTGCTCACTTCCGGTCCACAGATATAACCAAAGCACTACGCTACAAAGAAAGCTTACTTTTGTCATAAGCTTTTTCGGTTTGTATATTTTCGAGGAGCAGAGGTTTATAAAAATTTTTTTTTTTTTACATTTTTTGGATTGTTTTACGAATATTCTCAATGAAACTCCAACCCAGAAGCTGGACGTTGTTTTTAATTTTTTTTGCGAACGAACGTCGACCGACTTGGGTGTGAGAATCCGTGTTGGGTTTCATTGGGAAGGCTTCCGTCCTGAAGGGTCTTTTCAAAACTACATATGCTCTCGTGCCTGGATATCGCAAGTTTTATTTTCTTATACAGTACTGGGGTCACTTTGTTTTGGTGCCTTCCGCCTTCTTTAAGAGTTCTCCTAAGAAACATTCTCTGGAATCGGACAAGGCGGTCCCGTATCCGTGTTCGGAGGGATTTGAGCGCCGGGGTGGTGCTTTATTCCTGCGAGAAAAGAAGCACGATTTTATTGGACTGGGAACAATGATAAAGACCAAAAAAAGTGCAAACGGACCACAGCACCCGGAACCGTGGACCTTGTGAAACGGCTTCTGTGTATAAGCCTGAGTAGCTCATGAATATGATTTTAATGGGAAAAAAATACCTGCATTTACTTATGTATCCTCAGCAAGAACGTTTGGACTATAAATATTGTACCCTGTTACGTTTTTATCCAATGTGCAGAACGCAGCTGCTACAGCAATACTACAAGTAGTGCCACGTCATGAACCACTTATCTGTGGATGTACATACTGTCATTTTTGTATGCTGAATTAAAAAAAAAAGAAATATTTATAGACTAATTAAAGATTCTTTACCAAGTCGGTGGAAACCCACGTCTTTATTCCCTTTTCAGCACTTTTCTTCTGTCCAGTGACAGGTTGTTTGCGGAATGATTGAGAAAACATGAAGCCTTTCTGCTCTTAGAGTCATTAATTTCCGTTCTTTGTCTTAAACAAATAACAATTTACCATAATTAGGCCCGACAGTGATATAAATCACCTGCCGCTCAGGATGTTTCGGATCGAAGGTCGAAGAGAGTTCTCTTAACGCGGCAGAAACCCTGAGAAAGTGTTTGTTTAGTTATTCTAATGCTCTAATAAGCAGCAAATGCATGGCCAGCAAAGCCTCAAAGCTTGGCAAAACCAGCGTCACACTTTCCAGTCTTTAACTACCCATTATTAAAGGCCTCTGTGAGTGAAGCCATTGTTCTGTTCAGGTTTTTCAACAATGGAGAGAAAAAAGAAATAAAGGCCGCAAGCAGGATTGGACTGCATATAAAGGAAAACATTTTAGCGTAGCCAACTGGAACCACGGCTGTTAACCGCAAAACATCTTTCTCGTTTCTGTGAACAGAGAGTAGGGGTTAACCCATAGACACCTAGAACTACTGGTGTTCTGCTATCTTAATTATAGATACTAATAATGATATAATTACGTATTTATATACTCTGCTGAGGATGTGTACTTATTTTAATGTAAAAAAAAAAAAAAATCAACAGTATGTTGATTTTGATGCCCAGACTTCATATAAGAAAATATCAGTATAGTCCTTAATATAGAAAGATATAAGCTTGTGACTTTTCTCCAAGTGTTTCAATGTCAAAAAAGTAGCACATATAGAAGACAATATATTTTTGTTTGCAAAACAAAGTCTCTACACACAATAACTTTCCATCAAATTCAGATCACAATAAAACCTCCACTTCTGCTCAAGCACACCAATGTGGTCTGGAGTGAAAGTGTAGAATCTGCACTTTCCACACAGTTTCTCCACTCAATGACGCTACTAAACGACTCACATAAAATTTCAGCATCACCTCGTTCACCGCTGCTCCTAAGGGTTTAGTCTAGAGGCTCTAGGCTTGAGCTGGGGTTTAACACGTTGGGTGCGAAAGGCAAGCACATGTTCAGCATGATGGCCGAACGAAACTTTTGGGAGTGAGAAAACTGGCAGGAAAACGTGGCAGCAGTCAGGGAGGCCTGTAAAACAGAATGCAGTTATTACTGCATTAGTGATCAAGACACTTTTATGGGCTCGGTTTGTTTACAGCTGTCCGTTACCCTCCCTGAAAAGAGAGTGGAACCACACTAGCACGACTGGTGTGTTTTCTGAGAGGCCTGTAATGATCGAATTTGTAGCTGTGTTCCACATCGAGAGGCGTGCTGTAAAGCAGCCAGGCACGTTGTCGCAGGTTCATGAGGGTTTTCATCTGGTGGTCCGGTTCTAGAGCCAAGAACAACGCTGGTGTTTTCATACACGGCGAGGAAAGCCCTGTAACAGAAAATCATTTGTAAAGTGGGACCGCTGAGAATGAAGCAACATGACCGTAGATCACTCACTTCAAGTCAATTACAATCCAAATATAACTAACACAGAGTAGCAGCGAACCGCTTTAGGCCTGATCTCGGCAGGCGAGGGCGAGGAACCGTACCGCCGCCTCAGCGGTTGTTCTGCTGTGGGTGGCGGTTGGGAAATTTAGTTTTGCCTCAGCTGTACATCATAAGACTGGGTTTGGTTCCACTTGCTGTGATGCTTGTTGCAAATACCATCTAATAACAGCATTTAGGTCCAGAATGGCAACAGATCACATCTGCATATGGAAATTAAAACGATGTTCCAGCAAATTTCAGTAAAGTTTCTAAACATCCACACTTTTCTCCTGAAGGTTATTAACAGGGGGAGCTTGTAGAGCAACAGCCTCTCCTCTCCTGTGAAGGCTAGATGTTGGAACATCACTCTGAGAACTTGGTTGCACAAGAGCGTCAATGGGGTCAGGTACTGATGCTGGATGATCAGTTCTGGACCAAAATAAATTGCTCTCTAACTCACCCAAAAGGTACTGGATGGAGCTCCACCGCTCCAGGGAACTCCAAAGCCCAGTGCGAGGGGGCTTAATACCCTCTAGCCTACGGGCACGGTGACCTTAGGGTCATGTGTGGCTTCTCCAGAGTCCATTCTACTGGTCAGTGCTTTTCCTTGGAGATTATACAAGCTGTGTCAGCAATGGGGGCTGAACTCACTCAGCAGAAGGACTGTCTGGATAGTTTATTAGAGAGAGTGCCTTAACATCTAATCAAAAGTCTGGAGAGACATTTTATTTTATTTTATTTTACCCATAGGAATGCATGGCAGAATTCTGTGGGCAGAAGTTTACGTCCCACTTACGTAAACATTATACAAGTACACTAGCAGCATGCTGTCGACCATGTAGGACCCCATTGCAAGCAACCATCACCCTAGCAACCACCTGAAATACCAAAGCAACTAACTGTTTTCACCCGAGAACCCACCTGAGACACTATAGCAACAACCTAGAAGCACCTAAGCAACCATGTGGAAAATCTTTGTTTCCTTCAGAAAATACACTCCTAGTTTTTAATGGCATTTTTAACAAAGAATCATACAAACTGCAAATACACATATGTGATGATATGGTAATATTCATCGTCAGTTTCTACACTTTCTATATATCTGTGCCTATTAAATTAATATTAAACACAGAAAATGAAACGGTTTCACCTTTGTCTTGCAGAGCAAACTCTTCTAAGAATAGAAAAGGCCTGAAAAGTTGAAGTATGTGGGCAGAAAGAATGTGCATGCCTGCGCACATGTGTGTGTGTGTGTGTGTGTGTGTGTGTGTGTGTGTGTGTGTGTTTATACCTGTGGCAGGTATGATGATAGGGAAGGAAATAACAATCCTGCCCAGGTGGGAGTGTGACCTCAGCACTCAGAGCCGAATCTGTCAACACACTCGGGACGCCTCCGGCGGGGACACGGCTGGTTTAGGCAGCTGGAGGTGGAGGAGTGAGGGGGTGGGGGCAACTGTCATTCGTCCCTGTCCCCCCATACCTCCTTCCTCAGACCCTGTCAGTGGGGCCCACGCTATCATCACCACCCAGCGCCAGACTGATGAGTGAGAGGACACATGACTGGCTCCCCATTAGAGAGCTGCTGAGGGTCCAGAAATTCTCTCTCTCTCTCTCTCTCTCTCTCTCTCTCTCTCTCTCTCTCTCTCTCTCTCTCTCTCTCTCTCTCTCTC
>JBBPCZ010169867.1:0-16659 GCA_037974445.1 Brycinus macrolepidotus
TTTTTTTATTTCGGGGAGGGGGTTCCCTTTTTTCAGGTCAGAGCAATGGCCCCTTAATATTCCTGTGCACGTCCCTGCGAAGAACTTCCAAAAATCATGAAATTTATGGATTTTGGAACTTTAAAATGGTGTAGATTTTTAAAAATGGCATCGTTTAAAAGTCAAAATAGTTAAATATATTTTTATTTCTGATTGTAAAAAGTGGAAAAAACAGGTGTAAGAAGCAAAATGGTGTGTGTATAATAAATATTAGTTTAATACTAATGTGTTTAAGCAGAAGTTTTCCAAAAGCTTTAATATGCATGTTTGGGGATTTTTGCAGTAAAAAACTGTTACTTTTTAACAGATTTATTTTTTTTTTTTTAAGAAAATGAAAAATAATCAGTCTGTGAATGTGTCTATGTGTGTTTTCAGCTGTCCTCAACCATAAATGGCTTGGTAAGAGGCTGGGCATTCACGGCCCACCAGTGGTTCAGCGGTAGAGAGCTGGCCGCTGAATCAGAAGATTGCTGGTTCGAATACATGGTGCAAACATTTTTTATTATTATTAAAAACTTTTTTTGCCCATAAAATCAATGTTTGGGTGTCTCCTCCTTTTTGGAGCTGCTTCTCCTCCAAGTACGTGTAAGTAATTGGAAAAATATAAAGTCTGACAGGTGCCTTAGACCCCGTCCTGTTGTGCTTGTACACAGCTCAATCGATCAGATGATCAGGGGACAAGAATTGATCGTTTAAAAAAAAATATTTTTGTGGTAGAGTTCCCTCTGTAATATATGATGAGAGAGAGAGAGAGAGGATGGTTGTGTCACCTTCAAAATGTGTGTCAGAAAGAGAATCTGTGACGTCATGGCTGAGGGGGCTGGAAAGGGACAAAAAGCAGAGAAACACAAACGCGAAGGCTCATTTTTCCCCCAACCATTTTCGGGTTCGAGTGGTGCACTGGAAAGATGTTGGCTTGGGATTAGTATATGGATCTTTTAATAAAGACGCATTAAATTTCTACAGCAACACAAAATTAGTTTTGCAATGGTCATCTCACTCTACAGATTTGGACTCTGTTACTGAGTTACTATGGTGTGATTGTAAAATGTTCTTGTCTCCCCGGCTCTGGCTCATTTTCCTTGTTAGTTCTTTTTCTTAACAGTCTAAAAATGACTGTTGTTTGTGATTGTCCCATCAGTTTACTCTTGCTAATTGAATTACATTTAAATTTAAATTTTTAAGTTAAATTTTCATTTTAATTCTTATGGTTGGGCATTGTACAGCAATAAGCATTTTACTGCGTGTCATACTCTCTACAAGTGTACATACCCTGCCTCTTTTCCCAAAGAAAAAAGTGTATCATTTTTAGCACCATTTTTTTCTCTTGTTCCAACCATACATACAGTTATAGACTCCAACAAACTGGACAGCTGACCAACCAAAATGAGTAAAGTAAAGTGACTATTTATCATACACACCACAGAACACTGCATGAACAGCACAAAATTCTTTCTCTGCATTTAACCCATTCACCCAAGAGAAGCAGCAGGCAGCCAGGAACACAGAGCCCAGGGAGCAGTGTGTGGGGACAGTACCTTGCTCAAGGGTACCTCAGAGGTGCCACTAGAAGTCCTGGGATTTGAACCCATGACCGTCTGATCACAGGGGAACTCCCTAACCACTAGGCCACCAGCTGTCCTATGCCTGCAATCTCAAGAGGTACTTGAGATTGCAGGTATAAGGCAAGCATAAGAACTGATCAGCAAGTGCTTGATTGAATAATGCCAGGTAAAATGAAACAAAAAAAAAAGAAAACAGAGGTTGGTGCCATCTTCCAAAAGTGAAAACCTTTGGTATTTGGTTGTCCTTCCATAATATGCATTTTAATGCTCAAGGTGAGGTAAATCTGTAAATGGGTTCTGTTATTAAATTTAACTGCATTTTTGAATCTTTATTTAATATGTACTTTGTTGAACAATAAAATAGGAGAATTGCTTTTTTTGTCTTTTTTATTTACCCTACCACCTCTCCTTTTTATCAGTTTTTTTGCAAAGAAAAAATCTGTATGAAAAGGGGATGTAAATAAATATTAGTTGACAATGTTCAGGCTTGGTAATACTGGTTTAAAGACAGCATATTAAAGACCCCACCCCTCAAAAGTTTAAGATGGCTCTTCATGAACACAAATGCACCCTAATATAATTTATCTTTGCTGGAGAGGTGACTGCAGCAGTCAGGTCAGAAAGAGGAACAAGTCAAATGATGTAAATGTAAACAGTCAAAGAGCAGTTTTGTTCTTTGGCCGATATACTTTAAAAGTGGAACACTCATGCATAAAACAAAAAAAAAAGTTACATTCATTAAATCATCAACTGGCCACTATAAATATCAATAATGATCAATTAATTGATAAGTGATCCCAGCCCTAACGACGTTGGCTCACTATGTATGCAATGAATTTCACAACGTTTAAGACATTCACTTTAACTAGAGCGTGTTTAAAGATATTTTGGCTTTCACTCAAGTATAATTTTTAACTGCTTCCACTTTCAGTGTTTTTAACACTGTCCATACTTTCACCTATTGTAGTTTCTCTGTACTTTTAGCACCTCTGAAAATATATCCACCTTTTCCATTTGTAGCATGAATGAGTTATAGAAAAAAGACAGAGTGAAGACAGAAATTCAAAATCTAAGCCAAATGGAAGTCTACAACTGCAGACCTGGATTAAGGAGTAAAAACTGATGTAAAAAGGAACACTGTGTCAGTGCTGAAACCCCTGAAAAGGACATAGGAACAACTGCACTCAAACAAATGCTCCATAATAGAGAAACTTACGAAGTCAGAATTGTTTACGGTGCTGGTGACAGGAATTACATCAAATGTACATTTAATCGACACTGCTACACCAATTGTTTTGACATTTGTGTACATCTTAGAATGTTTTCTTGATTTATTCAGCAACAGAAAATTGGGCGTCTTCTTTCATGATGGTCTGCTTTACTGGCATTATAATAAGCTGCCATTATAATAACTGCCATTACAATAGTTTTTTGTTTTCATGGTAAAAGACAACCACACACTCCAGTTTCATGTGCCATATCTTCGAATCTTCGCCGCCGCTGCTAGACCTTTCAGCATTTCACAAAAACTGGTATACTATTACGTTAACCCAATGTTTTGAAGATTATTAAACTACTTTCATCTGTCAACATCACCAGTTCACATGCTCAGAGAAGATTGGACTGATAAACAGCAGTAAGTATCAGTACGGACGGTGCTAAGTACCTTGTCTGCTCTGAGTGTGCCATGTTTAATTCAGCCTCTTTCTCCGTCACTAGCAATAGCGGAAATTTTACTTGCGTGAAGTGTGAGTTAGTTTTGTCTTCGATAGAGAAGGTTTCTGAGTTAGAGGAGTGCATCTGGACTTTAATTAGGGATAGGAGGGAAGAGTCAAGCTTTTTGCTAGAAACTCCAGGTGCAGGAGAGCCTCCGTAGCAGGGCAACTGGGTGACGATTCAGCTAGCACTACTCTCCTCCTCCCATTCACGTGTCAAACAAGTTTGCCCCACTCAGTGAAGCGGCTGCTGAGAAGTCTATTGAAAGTGCTCAGATTGTAGGTGATTCAGTTATTCGGCATGTGAAATTAACTACTCCTTTAGGGGCTCCATCAGCAGCTACTGTATGACAGGATAATGATTCATTTAGGGGCTAATGACATTCATCTGTGGCAGTCAGAAGTTATTAAGAATAGTATTAAAGAGGTGAGTAAATTAGCCCAGACTATGATGCTCTGGTCACATCCCAATGCAGTGAGACCCTGAGGCCTACAGCAGGCTTTGACCACTGACTTGCTGGATGTCCAAGTGATGCTCTGAAAACAATAAATCAGAATCAGAATTTTTATTGTCATTGTACAACGAGATTGGATGCAGTCCCCTTCAGTACAAAGTAAAAAAAAATGTAGAATAGAATCTAAATTTCTGTATACAAGAATATATAAAATAGATAAAAAATAAAAATGTATATGTGTGAAAATATAAAATATATGTACATCACACTCCAGCTATGCCATTTGAAGAAAATTGTACTGTGGTCCATATTGCACATAGAGTTGAAATATTGCACTAACCAAAAGAATTTCACATTGCATAACATAATATAGCATTATTAATGAATTAATTATTAATGATTTGCTGTAGGGCAAATAGTTGCAGACAATGTGTTAAAGTTAAAGTGACCAGGAAGTGTTTGCCAGAGGGCAGCAGTGTGAACAGGTGATGTCCGAAATGAGAGGGGTCACTCCAAATATTGGCAGCTCTGGTGCTGCAGCGGGAACTGAAGATATCCTCCAGGGAAGGCAGTGCACAGCCAGTGATCTTTTGCCCGATGTTGATGATCCTCTGGAGGGCCTTCCTATCCGCCGCTGAGCAGCTGGCATACAAGGTGGCTATGCACTAGGCCAGCACACTTTTGATGGAGCAGTGATAGAAGGACACCAGCAGCTTCTTCTCTAGGTGGTTTTTCCTGAGGATTCTCAGGAGCAGGAAGTGGAGTCACTTGACCATGGCAGTGATGTTGCTGGTCCAGGAGAGATCCTCCACAATGTGTGTACCCTGGAATTCGAAGGATTGAACCCTTCCCACACACTCCCTAATGATGAGGAGTGGGTCTGTGTCTGTCTTCTGTGAGTTTTATTGACAACTGGTCCCTATTTGAGGGCAAGACTGTTCTCTTGGCTTGGAATTGTATCCACCCCTCGCAGGAGGGTGCTGCTCTCATTTCTTGCAGCATATCCCATAGCCTGTTAGCTAGCGGGCAGTGCAGCTCAGATTGCTGCTAACAAAGCAGCACCGAGGCCAGGCAGCAGACAGAGTGGCTAGACCAACTGTCTGCTAGCTGCCTTGAGTCGTCATCCAGGTCCCACTCTAACAAGAATGTGTCTGGTCCCCGAAATAAACAGAAAAGTAGGAAAACTCAAAAAGTGTGTTCTAATAATTTAATCAAACTTTGTCAAACAACCAGCAAGCTCAGCACCTTAGATCTAAAGCTAAAGCTGGAACTGCTTAACATCAGATCGCTCGCTCCTAAAACCATTTATTGTAAATGAAATAATCACTGATCAGAATCTTGATACCTTATGTTCTACAGAGACCTGGATTAGACCTGATGAGTTTGTTTCTCTAAATTAGGCCACTCCCACTGGCTTTAACTATGTACACAGTCCTGGACTGAGCAGTAGAGGGGGGGGACACAGGAACCATTTACAGAAGTGACCTAAGTATTAATCAGAAAACAGGTTTTACCTTCACGTACTTTGAAACTCTTTTCCTTAATATAACTAATCTAGATGCAAATAAGATCTCTTTCTCTCTAATTACTGTCTACAAGAATTTAGTTGTTTCCTAGCAAATTTACCAGTCCACACTGGTAAAGTAATAATTGTTGGAGATTATTAATATCCACTTTGAAAAAGAACGGAATCCACTGAAATCTGGTTTTGCTTCAATTCTTGCTTACTGTGGGCTTTACTCAAAATGTAAGGGGGTGTACTCACTACTGCTGTCACACTCTTTATTTAATCCTGACTCTTTGTGTTAATGTGGATAACATACAGTAATCTCAGATCACTACCTCATTACATATGAGTTTTTTCTTAATCATAATGTAAGCGCACCCCCTCACTTTCGTATCAGTCATACAATAACATCTGCCCCAGCTCTTAGTTTTACTGAGAACGTCCCAGATTTATTAACCCCATCTTGCACTCCATCTGGTCCATCAGACTTAGACAACATTACTGAATGCTTAGAGAACTCTCTTCTATCCACATTAGATTACATCAGACCTCTAAGATGTTAAAGTGTCAGACAGAAAAAGCTCTCTCCCTGGTATAATAATCAAAAACACGCTTTAAAGCAAAATTGCCAAAGACTAGAGCATAAATGGCGATTAACCTAGCTGGAATCTTTACATTCTGCACGGAAGGACAGCCTTGGAGTCTAAGCAGCACGCTTACTGCAGCATGCTCAGTCAGTCTATCATCACTCACTGAGTCTAATAAAAATCATCCCAGTTTTCTGTTCAATACAATTTCTAAACTAACTAGGAACCAGGGAGGTACAGCATCACAGGTACCTGCAAACAATAGTGGTGATAATTTTATGGACTTTTTCAACAATAAAACTGAAGTCATTAGACAAGAAATTCAAACTACAAATTTAACTCCACCATGTCTGCCGCCTGACACAGCCAGTGCAGATACCCTTCTAAATTTAGCTTTTCTTTATGTACAAAATATTGCTAATTTATGAAACGCACTACATAGGCTACGTTGACTTCATTGACTTTGGAGCAAATTTCGTATTGATTATAAAATTCTACTACTGACATATAATGCCGTGAATGGCCTTGCACCCGAATACCTCCGTGAATTTATCTCTTGCTATCTCCAAGCTCACGTAGATCTCTAGGTGCTGGCTATCTACTCATCCCAAGAATTATGAAAGCTACAGCAGGGGGAAGAGCCTTGTCATGTAGCCCCCCAGCTCTGGAATACCCTTCTGAATAATGTTTAACAGTCTCAGTTTTTATATCTAGTCTAAAAAAGGTACTTTTTTAGTCAGTCCTTCCATTATTAATTTTTCCTGTTAAATTAAGGGTGAAGAGCTAGGATATGTTGGGCACAAAGAATTCTAGTAAACTGGGATGCTGGTGCTGTCATCCCACCACTCCTCACGTTCACTCAGGTTTGTTGGCGGTGGAGTGGAGGGCCCAGTGTCTCAGGGTGCTTTAATCTCTGTCATAGCCCTCGGTTCTGCCCTTTCTAGCTAGGCCGCTATAGCGAGGTATACCAGAGTCTCAACTTGCAATCTTTACACTTATAAAACATACCCTGTAATCTTAAGCAGAACTAACTCTGTTTTCTGTTTGTGTTCCAACACTGCACATTTGTCTAGCCTGACTGATCACCATCGAGTCACCACCTCATCCTGGATCTGCAATCACTGTGGTTCCTTGCCCAAGTGTCCTTGACTGGTTCGACTGCTTTTGACTCCCCATATGCTCCTTCCCCATCCAAGGGCAACTGCTGTTCAAAGCTCCGGTGGAGATTATTGTTCCTGTTGCTGTGGACTAGAGACTCTCAAACTACTCCTCACACAAAAACTACCTCTACTGACCCTTAACTGTACCCACTCTGTTAGCCACAGACACCCAGTCTGTTTTGCCGTCATTAAGTCTGTACACAAAAGCCTTCTATTGTTAGTTATCTCCATAGAGACTCTTTCTTTCTCTGGGTCAACCAGAGGAGGATGGGTCCCCTTTTGAGTCTTGGTTCCTCCCAAGGTTTCTTCCTTCAGCTTTAGGGAGTTTTTTCTCGCCTCTGTCGCCCTTGGCTTGCCCACTAGGGGCTCGGACCTGGATTCTGTAAAGCTGCTTTTTGACAACGTTTGTTGTAAAATGCACTATATATACATAAAACTGAATTGAACTGAAATCTAATTGACCTTGCACATTTTGTTAACTAACCCTTTTCATTACATTAATCTTAATTTAGCACTAACAGTGACAAACAACTTGCCACGAAATAGCTTAGCTAAAAACTGCCTGATTGCTTTGGACTATTATTAAAAATCAGGAGTGGAAAATATAAAGTAGGGTGACAAAACACCAAACTGTAGAAAGCAAACATTTGAACATTTGAACATTTCAGGCAATTTAGTCCAAATTGTTAGGTCCCAAAATGGCTGTAACTACACGTTACTACTTATATATAGAAATATGTATTTTTAGAATTTTACTCCTTTATATTTCTAAGAAAAATAAAATGTATTCCTCCTTTGGTTTTATTTATACCTTTAAAATATGTTCAGTGGAATTTTAATTTAATTTTAATTTATTGCTTTTAATTAAAACATTCAAATTCATATCAGAGCAAAATGAAACTGCCTGGAAGTATTTTAATTTGCCTTTGTATGTTTACAAAGGCAAATTAGAATACTTCCAGGCAGTTTCAGCACTGCACTAGTATTAAGCACTAGTATTAAGTATTAAGGATGTCGCTAGTATTAAGGATGCACAGTCAGAATTAACAGATTTTTACTCCAATGGTAATTAGTTGGATTATTATTTTGTGGCTAATTCTACACCATATTGCCTCTTACTTTTAATTAAGTGCTTAATTGGACTGATTTTATTATATTTGGCAAAGCTTTTTTCATTTAAGCAGTTAAAATGTCAATTAAAGAGCACATTAAAAAAAGAACACTAAAGAGCAAATAATATATTCTATTGCAACTCTGTCTAATAATGCTAAAGTTGCAAGTGTATTTTATGTTTTCATTTAACACACAAATAATGTGAACTTCAGGTTAAAAAGGCTAATCAGCTAATATAGGTATAAACAATTCAAAATAAAATTAATAAAACATTCATGATTGGTGCAAGATACATGCCAGCTTTATTTTAAAGACATTAATGTAATACATTTAGCATCAGTTTAATAATTTTCATTCATTGTTTAGCATTCTTGTTGTGTTAGAAATAAGACAAATACATAAGACCACTATGCACAAATAAAACAATTCTTACTTTTCTTAAATTACAGTATTTTTACTTGGAATAAATAAGTTACATTTTGTTTTTTGAGTACAAGATTACACAAAGGGTTTAGATACACATTCATCATCGTCTTCAATGGTGTCCTTGGCCTTAATAAAGCCAATTCCTTTCCCAAATACTACAAACATAAAAAATATTTGTTTGTTTAAGTATGTGTGTGTATGTGTGAATGACTAAACAAGTATTGCATTATGGGTTTTGTTTATGAATTTTATCTGGGTAATATGCCCCATCATCCAGTGTTTGAAAAAAATCAGCCCCACTACTCCTACACTGTTGTACAAAAATTACTGACTGTGGTTTTTAACTACTATGGAAAACCTGCAGTTCATATTAATCTCAGTACTTCCAGTATGTTAAAGTTATACAGTTATATTTCTGACTGCCAGTTTCTTGTTGTATTTTTCTGTGGTCACTTGCTGCAAACCATGCACATCTTCATTGAGGCCTTTGTCTAAAGCAAAGTTGTCCATTTTTCCACAACACTTCATGTGGTGATAGCCAATACATACTATCAGCAGAATTACTGCAACAATGCACACAGTTATTCCGAGAAGACCACCAGTTGAGACTAATGAAGGTGTCTCAGTTGGGGTCTTCTTTGTAGGTATTAGGATGTCATAAGTCACTGTTGTATCCATTGTCTCTGGAATGTCTGTCGCACACTTAGTTTTGCCAATAAGATAAAATCCTTCATCACAAGAACAGATGTAACCTCCAATAGTGTTTATGCAATGTTGGTCACAATATAACATTTCACATTCGTCAATATCAATGCAAAAAAGACCTGTTGGCCTCTCTTCCAGAATAAAACCTCGTGGGCAGTTACACTGAAAAGGGTTGTTAGGGTCACAGTCCACGGCTGGGCATTCCCAGTGTGGACAATAAAGGGCACATTTGTGTCTGTCTTCTGCTGACACATTATATCCCTCCCAGCATTCACAATGATAACTGCCTATAGTATCATAACAAACATGGTCACAGGGTCCAGACTCACACTCATCATCATCTATACAAAGGTCATCGCTATCCTTCTTAAAACCATTAATACAGTTACACTCAAAGCCACCAACCGTGTTCTCACAGCGCAAATGCTCTCCTGGACACAGTTTTTTGTCAACACACTCGTTGATATCGTTGCAGGTCTTTCCATCCACATCAAGTGCAAATCCATTGTGACACAGACATTCGTAGTTGTTTCCCTCGGGTTTGCAACTATGCAGACAGCCTGCTTCCTGACATGGGTCATTTTGTGCTTTTTCACAACTGATCGCATTACTTTGTAGTTTATAGCCAGGTGGACAGGTGCAAATGTATGTGTTATTCCTCTTGACGCAGTGATGGTCACAGCCACCTTTATAAACTTCGCAGTTCCAAGGTGCATTAAGCCACTCACTTTCTAAACAGATGTGTTTAGTTCCCAGGTCCAGGCGCGTTGCATTGCTGCTGTTGGGCACCTCACTTAGATCTCGTCTCGAAAATCCAAAAGGAGTTTCATACAGAACCGATGATTCAGATGTAAGCCGTTTGCATTTTTTAGAGTTTTGGTATTCACACAAATACCCTTCAATACCTGCTGTGTTATTACAACCTCTTTCCGTCCATTTTGCATCATCTTTGGACAGTGACACGCATTGCTGAGAGCAGACGATTTCGTTGTTTTTCCAGTTTTTGAAAAGAGTTGAACTATCACCTGCTAGCCACGTATATCCTCTCAGATCTCGCGTCAAATCTGAGCAGCTGTCGCCCTTGTGTATTAAACCGACCCAAAAGTGTCCAGAAAATCCAATCAACAGGTCTGAAATGACATTGTTTACTTCCGTCGTTCGTATGGTCATCAGGGAACCCTGTTTCCTCTCACAAGACTTCTGCGCTGAATTAAAATCCACAATGTCTGCATGAACAGTAAAGCAACTGTTCTGAACACAAAACCCGTTATTTGGCTTTCCTCCGTGTACTTTCAGAAGTACGAGCGTCATGACCACTCCTATAAAATTCTTCATCTCTGTAAGGAGCCAACGCTGTTGTATAGGTTAGAGAAGTCGTATCTACTACTTATTTTTTATAAGTCTAAGTCTTTCATCACTGATTTTTTGTACGATCAGGCTGTACTCACGGCTCTGATGTTTCTTGGGTTGTCTTTATAGGCATTGCCATGTTTAAAAAACTGGGAGGAAGTTCGTTTCAGCTGGCGCAGCTCCCGGAGCGTCCTGCAACTTTCTCCATGCCGTGGCAGTTTCATTGGCTATGTAATATCCCGCTGTACCGACCTTGGTGTTCGTTGTCACAAATTCATGACTATGCTTTTTTACTCAAACTACGTATTGAGAGCTTTATGTAGGGGGTGTACTTGCCTTGTTTTCCCATGAAATGGTTAAGCAGTAGAGTACGCCAGATTAAGTGAATAGAAAGGGTGAAGAAAAACTCACACAGAAAAACTCTGACTGAAAACTAAGATAGTATGATTTCTGGCACATATCTTACCCCGGACATAATCAGACCAGAGTTCACGTGTCGGGCCATCAGTAAAACTAGCTCATTCCAGAAACAGACACATGGAACTTTAACGTGAAACAGATCTTGTAGTATGCACCCTATGTTATTCCCAAAATAAACTGATTTAGAAGCATGGGAAAATTAAGAAAAGGGCTTAAATTCTAAGAAGGCATATCTGAGAAGCTTTTGCCACAACACTTTTATAATAAACAAATGAAACTATTCTACTCTGGTAATTGCCCTTTGCTTAAAGGTGAGATCACCATGTACATCAGGGAAACATAATTTCTCCTGCCTTGATTACCTATGTGCATGACTGACACTTGGGCAAGGGGCCCCAGCGATTGCAGACCCAGGATGAGGCGGTGACCTGGGGCCTCAATGGTGATCAGTCGGGCTCTACACCCTTCATCTAACAGGAAAAATTAATTACAGAAAGCCTGACTAAACAAGTAGGTTTTCAACCTACACTTAAAAACTGAGACTGAGCCTCGAATGTTATTCTGAAGAGCATTCCAGAGCTGGGGGGCTTTATATGAAAACACTCTTCCCCCTGCTGTAGCTTTATAATTCTGGAGACGAGTAAATAGACAGCACCGTGAGATCTGAGTGAGCGTGAAGGTTCATAGCAAGAGCTAAGTTCTTGGATGTATTCAGGTGCGATAACATCTAAGGCTTTATATGTCAATGGTAGAATTTTTTTTAAATGACGTAACATACTTAGACAAGCATTTTTATTAGGTACTCCTAACTTGTATCTGCACTCATTGTAAGCTTTATTTACCATATAGATGCATTTTAGTTTACAAAAGTGTTGCTGGAGGTTTTTTTTAAATACATCAGTGCCAGTGCTGGGCTCAGAACAGTACACCAACCAAAAATATCCAGCCAACAGTGTGCTGTGGCCTAAAAACTGACCACAGATGAAAGACTGGAGGATGACCAACAAAACTGCTGCATCATACGAAATATTTTGTATATCTGCAGCGTGGACTGACAGGTTAAATATGTCAAATATTTATCATATTTGACATATTTAAAATATGTCAAATATGTTAAATATGTGACCAGTAAGAGGACATAATCCCAGCTGTGTGTGATCCACTCCGTACAATGGAGCTGATAAAATGGACAATGAGCACAGATACAAGGTAGGTGTACCTAATGAAGAGACTTAAAATATTTGTGTACAAAATACTTTGTCAAATGCAGGAATTAATCTCATGCAATCACATCCAGGGCGGTTTGTCATGAGAAAATCCATTTAATCCTTCTGTGGATTATTTTCCTACATATATTGGGCCAGATTCCTTAACAGGGATTAAGCAGAGTCATTGACTGTATTTTACTTTCAGAGGATTGTTTTTTTATTTATTCTGCTGAGCATGTTGAACAAAGAGGGATTATTGCTGCTGCCATGTGTTTACTAAGAAGGTGCGAAAAAACAGAATAATGTGTCCTGCTCAACACCACACTTGAACAAAACATTACTAAAAGTACCCCTTTTATTACAAATACCCATTTGAGGAATATTAAAGGGTCAGAGTTGAAAATATACAGCAACCAGAAATGAGGAAGGAATTAACTGTAACCATTTACCATGCTGCAGCACACAGTAATGCTCTTACGCAAGCCTAATTAAGTTTGGATTGGCAGCACTGGATAGAGGATCTTTTCTTCACCCTGAAGAAGACTTGCTGACTTACATGTACACATTGTTTGTCTCAGTAATCAAAATGCTTATCCATGATTACATTCAAAACAACACAAATTATATTATATTATATTTATTTACTTATCATCAGAGAAACCCAAGCAAACTGAAATAACTTTTAAGAGAATACTGTTTATAGTGTTTGTGGAAGTTTTTTTTTTTATTTTTAAAATTAAAGGTGTGACTTAAATACGTGCACATTGATGACATTATATGGGGCAGCTGGTGGCCTGGTGGTTAGAGAGTTGCTCCTGCAATTGGTTGGCTATGTTAAAATCCCAGGACTGCCAGTGGCACCACTGAGGTACCCTTGAGCAAGGTACTATCCCCACACACTGAACACTGTGTTGCTGGCTACCCACTGCTTCACTTGGGTGAATGCATTAAATGCAGAGAAAGAAGTTCTTACTGTGTGCTGTGGTGTGTTCATGTATGACTATAAGGGCCACTTTACTTTACTGTTTCTGTGTTTAGAATGAATCAATGAATAAAGAAATAATTTCTGTTCAAGGTCAGCACAAAAAAACTGTTTTTGTTTTTTTGTTTTTTATTTCTTATGCTAGCTGACCTTTACATTGTGCAAACATGACAAATGGACCAGTATAAATGATCTATAATTACTTAGAATAAATTGCTAAGAATTTTTCTAAATTCACTATTTGGTTTTCTTCAAAGAAAAAAAAGCAGGAACAGTGTTTATTGTGCTAAACAGTACTTCCACCATTTCTGGCAAGCTCCGCAAAGAAAACAGTATCAGCTCAAGCTGGAACTGCCATATGAGGCATATGAATGAAGATTTTCTGTGAGAATTGAACAGAGAATATGACTGAAATAGAACTGCTCTTTCTCTTTTTTTCCTTCTGTCCCTTACTCCCTGACTCATTCCCTTAGGCTTATTTTGGCACTCTTACCAACCCCCTTAACCATTGGAACCCACCCTTAATCTTGGTTAACTATATTTTATTGTGAGACCAGTCAAGAGAAAAATATTAGTGAAGGAAATTTGTAAACAGACATTAAAGGATCTATAGCCCATCATAAACTCAAATAATATCTGTGATAATGTGTAATATCTTCCTGTGCTGATAAGGAATTCACACCTAGGCTGTGGGACAAACTATTTCAATGCAACTTCATAATCACAAACAGGACCGTAACCAAAATCAAAATTCTAGTGAGGTCAATTTAGCAGAAATGTGATGCATTTTACACAGTTAATAGACCAAAATGTGAATATGTATTTGCAATTAATTTTTTTTTTTTTTCATTTTACCCATCCATTATGTTTGTATACACATGCTCATTTCCCATTCCTCAGTTCTTGCTTAAGTGGTAACTGCTTTTACAGTTAATTTATAACTCATCAACTAATTTTGTACACTGTTTGGTTTTATTTTTATTTAGCTATTTACTCTCTCTTTCTCTTATTCTCATGCATTCCCATCCTTAGGAAGACCAGTAGGTTACTGACATGGTTAATGAGACATTTTGATTTTGATCTACTTTTGATATTTATGTGGATATGTATACGGATGTTTTAGTTCACTGTCCTGGCGGAAAATGACTGGCCATGACCAAATTTTTTATCACAGATCCTTCACTATAATTAAAAGTGGGGATGAGGTTCTTTTCTGTGTAGTCATCCTTCTTCTTACACCAAACAGATATTGAGTGTTTTTTACTTTTTGAAATTTTTGCTGGGAACATGTCCCCACCTCTCTTTGTCATGGCCAATTTCATCCACAACACTTTTTTAGAGAATGGTAAATTTCACAAGCAAGTCTTGAACACCACAAAGTGGGCAGCTCATCGGCCAGCATGAGGTGGAGAAGGAGCTTGTTGATCAATCAGATCAGGACTCCATGGCCATGGTGTTGGCGACAAAGACCTGAAGGCAGATGATGGCCAGCCCCACAGGCACGAGCATCCTCAGCTTGCAATCTCCAAGTGCTTGTAGATACCCCACGTGAGCACAGTTCGCCTGTCTACTGTGCTGTTTCACACAGGTGTTTGCAAACCTACACTGCTCCATTAAGCTTTGTTGAGTCGATGAAGCAAAGAATGTTTTTTCAATAATGAATGTGTTAATATAACATGCTGATGTATTTATTCTGTTTAGCAAATAAATAAACTTTATTTAGATAGACCTTTTACAGACTTTGTTATTCAAAGACCTTGAACAGCATTTTCACCTCACTGTGAATGTGGGTATACTACAGATTCTTCAGGCCATGGGTGTCGGAACCCACTTTTCCGAGACATAGAGCTCTACGTGCACCACCTTTAACCAAACTTTGCAGCTGACCCTAGGCTTCCAGACATTTAAACATTCACCAAAGCCAGATTCATGATTTATCACCCTAGAGTACAAGTATCCAGTGTCAGTGATCCTAGATTTGTACACAGCTGCTTGACCATGAAACCCAATCTATGAAGTTCTTGGTAAACAGTTCTTCTGCTGACATTGCCAGTCAGCAGAACCGGTGACTGGGAGCGCTGAATGCGGGGCAGAGATGGCGCGGACGTGACATGAGTAAACAAAACACTTTAGTAATAAAGACTTGCAACACTGAAGTGAGAACTACATAGTCTGTGCATTAGCTGGAATGCTTTTTGATATGTAACTGAAATGTATATGCTGCATTAGGCAATTTTGTGGATGTACTTAGCTAAAGTTAGCTAGTTAACTGTGGCTGCTGTATTTTAACATTTTGTGGATATAATATGCTAGCTAACTGTTTATGGCTTCTCTTCTAGGTAATTTTGTGGAGATACATACCTAGCTAGCTAAATGCAGCTTCTGTATCTGATCATAAAATTCTATTCTTGATTATAGGTGGCTATTACTTAGATAAATCTCTCATCAGCAAATGTCATTGTAAAGTGTTATTAAAGTGTGTTAGGGGCAACTCCCTAACCCCCAGGCCACCAGCCGCCCCATTAGCAGTAAATAATGTTTTTACACAAGAAGGCAAAATTACCATTTAGCAGATTTGGACAGATTCAAAGAGTTTTATTTTTGGACAGCAGTGTTACAGTACTGACTACAACAAACCATTACTTTGAGACACCACATCGAGAAACATTCCTTTTCAAGTGTGTGCACTCTAGTTTCAGCACTCTATTTCACTGAATCAGTCACATTTTGAATTGAAATCAAAATGATTTCCCAGGGACTAACATACAAAGGTATGTTATATAGCCCATATACACTCAAAAAGGTGAATGAGGCAGATTGTGCATATATATTATTCTATATTTTTAGTTTAGTTAACAAAAAACTTAACATTTTTGCTTTAAACTAACCTGATGTAACCTTATACATTTTTTGTTGAACCTGTAGACAAAATAAATGTAATTAAAGTCAAAGGTAATTTTTGAGTGTACAGTCTGAATATACTTTATTTTAATAATAATGTTTTGTGATCATTTAAAGATTTCACATTTCTCAGATGTGCTTCTATTATTTTTTCACAAAACAGGAGGTTATGGCCTTGGTCATTTACTATCTGTGAGGTTTTAATTAGATCAAAATAAGGAGTAAACTGAAGAGAAATTCTAAAATTAACTAGAACTGCAAGCAGTTATTAACGGGGTCCAAGGTACGGTGCGGTCCGCATCCCGGGCGCCCTCGAGCACGATGTACACACAACTGATGTCGAAGAGCTTGTTTAGAAATGTAAACGTATAAGTTATAGCGCCCCCTATGGAATAAAATGTGCCTTCTCTTGCAGGTGTTTAAAACTCGGCGTGTATGTGTAGTGTACCGAGTTTGGTTATGTTACGATGTTGATCTGTGAAGATTTTGTCCTGAAAGTAATTACTGGCTTCGTGCTTGGACCCCG
>JBBPCZ010169892.1:0-16657 GCA_037974445.1 Brycinus macrolepidotus
ACCCATTCACCAAGTGAAGCAGCGGGCAGCCAGGAACACAGCGCCCGGGGAGCAGTGTGTGGGGACGGTACCTTGCAGTGGTACCACTAGCAGTCCTGGGATTCAAACCCTCAACCTTCTGATCGCAGAGGCAACTCCCTAACCACTAGGCCACCAGCTGCCTCTTATATTGTTCTTGTCTCTGTGTGTCTGTGCAGTCAAAACATAAGCAATTTCCTCCGGGAACAATAAAGTTTTCTGATTCTTATTCAAACACCTAGACCCCTCCCACTTTGTTACAGCACCCCTGCAGTTCCACTTGTGGAGGAGACCACCCCTCGGCACTTAATCGTGCGTCGCTGCTCTTTCAGTTCATCTTTTGACATAAGTTTAATTTTAATTCCATATCCCCTTCTGGACAAGCCAGTCAGCTTAAATAAAGTACACCACGATAAAAATCCTTTCAGGAGTGTTATTTAATTGTTGTTCATGAGACTAAACAAAAAAAGACAAAACAAACAAACAAAAAAAAAAACACAAATGTACAACAATGGCAACAGTAAGTAATAATTTATCAGAAAAAATCACAACAATACAGCAGAGTTGCGGTTTCAGTCACAGCAGACAGAAAACAAAACAGCTCCATGCAGTGCTCTATAGTCTGTCGCGTCAATCTCCCTCTCTTTCAGTTCAAAAACAAAGAGAAATTGAACGCGAAGCTTGTGATAATACAAGTGGAAATTGGAAATAAAGCCTTTTCTTCATTGACAAGATCAGATGACCATGAAACCTGGCTTTGGGAGATTTCAAAGAGATAACTTCATTAAAAAAATAATAAATAATACTCTGTTAAAACGCTTCACCACTGTCAAGACTACAGATTGTGATAGATATGATGGATTAGTCGACCTGTGGAGAGGAGGACAGAAATTCTGTTTTTCAGCCTAAACGCTATCTGACAGATCTGCATATGATCTGATATTAACACAGACCTCAGATCTGTGAAAACGACTGCCTGTAATAACTGACTGTATGCAAACAGTGGCAGACAGAGGTTAGGCTATGAAACACGCTGAAGTATTCTTTTTTAGATGCCTTTTCACTTACCCGGGTGATGTTATCTGAAGGACTAAATACTACATAGCAATAAAGAACAAGGAGATGGCAATGTACAGTGACGAACTGTCAAGAGACAGTCAAGAGACTTCAGTGTAATCTTGCAAAGGGAAAAGGCATGAGAGGGGAACGCTAATGGTCAGCAGACATGACTGGTGGACTAGAACTGGGTTTCTAATCCAGTAACACTGCCCTGCCCATCAGATTATGCAAGCTTGTCAATAAGGCAGCTGCAGGGATCCTGATATTTTTATTATTCCCCTGTGATTTGGCCTGTACTTCATTGAGATCTCCATTTAGGCTGAACAATACAGGCGGTAGACCTGAATGAATAGCATACTAAAGTTTCATTCAACTTTCAAACGCTGAGTAGGGCTGGTCCAACAGACTTTTATTTTAGGCTTCAAAACTTGTTGGCGTTTCCAAATTCTCACTCTCATATATAGAATATTTCATATTTAACCCGTATTTTAGCTTGATCATTTTAATTGCAATTATTCGGTAAAAAATGCATTTTTTTCTTCTTTTTTTTTTTAAATTTGGTTTTACATATGTGTAAATCCCTTGATACAAAGACTAACATTTAGTCAAAAATTAAGAAGAGATGGAGTTTTGCCAACCTCTAAACTGAAGGTGTCTTTTTTAAAAGCTGTTTTCCATATTAATATCTTAATATTACTTATCTTTCTTCCATCTTTCAGACAAAAGAGGGGACTGTGAAACTCATCCTTTAGTTTTCCTTACATTTTTTTTTCTTTAAAAAAATTGCCATTTTCTCTTGTTTTTATGATCAAATATTTTATTTATAACATCAGCTTATAATGGGTTAAATGCAGAGAAAGAATTTCACATTGTTCACACTGGGTGCTGTGCTGTGGTGCGTTCACGCGTGACGATAAGGGGCCACTTTACTTTACTTTATAAATAGGTTTTTAACTCTAGAATTCTAAATGGCCAAAAAGGTTTAAAAAGGATACAAAACAAAGAAAGTCCAATGAATACTCTAAATAATTTAGAGTAATTTAAATGAAAAATGAATCAATAATTTGATGGACCAGCTCTAATCAGGAGCCTGTGAAACCCCATATCACGTGTTTTCTTCCCCATGGAAAACCTACGTCTCAAAGAATGACTTTTACAGATTTACAGCTTAATTTACACAAATACGTGTTTCTGGCAGAATCTAGCCCAGAAGGCTTCTTTTAGAAGTACATTTCGAGGCAGCAGGATTTCTGCTCTTTTCCATGTGGAGGGAAGTTACTGTCGGTGGTAACTGATCACACCCTACAGACATGAGAGATAGAGATTGTGTTGAAAAATTTTGGTAAAGCAGTTAAAATGCTAAGAAGTGCAGGTTACTGCTACCCCATGTGTTTGAGAAGCAGTAGGGCTGCGTCCAAAAACCTTTAGAGTTACTGCATTTTACCACTGATCCTCCTCCTCCTCCTCGTCCGTGGCCTGGAAAACTTATTTCGTTATGCATCTTGCTGGCTGTCCGAATACCAATGTACTAATGAGGATGAGAGAAGTTCCTCTAAACACCTGCTGAAGCAGCTTTGAACTGAGCTTTGACATGATTGATACTATCTTCTGGCTTTGTCAGACGCTAAAGGACGTTTACAACCGAGTCCAAAATGAGCGTGTTTATCTGGCATGTTTGAGCAAAATTGAATCATTTATATGCAGACAAATGTGCTTGTTTTTCCAAGACTGAACAACATAAAATATTCCAACACTGCTATCAAATTTTAAACAAGTTACACTTACAAGACTTTGAACAGTGTCCTACTGCCCAAAACCTGTTTGCTGGAGAAAAATGGAAATATGTGGATAAGAGTTCATTTACTTCATAATACATACTTACTACAACTTTCCAAATTAAATTCTGGTGAGAAAAACTAGAAAATTTTAACATTTAACCCCATTTATCCCCATTCTATAAGGACTTGCTTCAGACGCCCTCTATCATCTTGCCGTCATTTTTTTAGTATAATGAAAAGAAGGAAGTGGCCTAAACTTTAAATGACATGTCTTGTTTGTGAATAGGCTGGTCCAGTGTAGCAACGATGATTCGAGTGAAAGTTTTGACTGGCTTAGTTCATCAATTGTCAGCATCAAATCTGATGATGCTGAAGGTCATTCACCTTGATTCCTTCAGGTTCTTCCAGGGTTGGCGAGGAGTGGTAGGAAGGGAAGTCAGGAGCAGTATCAAAGGTTTCTAGATGCAGCCTAGGAACAATTCCTTCAAATACATCCTAGAAGCCTTTCAAAACTAAAAATGACATCAAGCCTCGAAGTGCTGTTGCCCTACATTCACAGAAAACAATGCACACTATTAGGCACAAAAGGGAAGGGACATTCTACTTGGCTTTAAATAAGTTCACAGTTCATACAACATTAGACAGTATACAACAGATCTGTTTGATTTGAGCTTGTGACGTCCACTTCGGTTAGAGGGTTTTGGCTCTGGTATCAAGAGTTACTACATCAGAATCAGCCTCTTTGAGACTCATACCTTCTTATAGTGCGATTGTCAATTCATTAAGATGCACACATGCATTTTCCTTGATAAGATAAAAAATATATATGGTAGGGCCTGGGACATAGGACAGACATTACTGTTGCTGCTGTACGACACTGGATCATTTGAACACTTACTCACATTATCGTTATCAGTGCCTAATACTTTTCACAAGCTTTTTCCTCAGTGTAAACCAGTACTCATTTCCATCCTGGACGACCTTAAGTCAGTCCACATTGCGGACCTACAGCATGTCAGTTTCCAGGTCTTCTAAATCAGGTGACTTCCAGTGTTTCTGCTAATGAAAGTTTGTCAAGGCAGCAAAGATTTTGGTTTTGGCAATTCACCAAAATAACCACCGAAATAACACCCCCCTTCCAAACCGCGCAAAAGAATAAACTGAACCCCCCCTTTTGACAAAATGGTAACGGTCACAATGGCCAACAAAATGAACCCACCCCTCCTCCTCTCGATTGACAAAAAAAGAACACATTGCCTTCATGCTAAACTTTTTGATCAAGCAGAAACACTGACCTCTATTCAACAGGTCTTCTTTACCCGAATTAGGCTGTTGGGAGTTGGAACAAAACCCAAAACTGTGGACTGACTTGTAGGCCCTGAGTACAGGGTAAAATATCGCTAATGTAAACTATAGTCACACAATTACATCTGTACTCTAACTTCTTTTTTGACAAGATGTAAACTGAGAACAGAGAAACCATGGGTGTGTTTAAAACCTTAGCTAACTTAAAGGAATACTCCAGTGTTTTTTAACCTGATACACTGGTAGCATATGGTTCATTAACACAGACAACCGTTTTGACAAGTTTCCCTGAACTCACGGGCTCTCGGCTTCTACCGTAAGTGTGTTCAGAAAAGGTGGGTTTGCTGTTCTTTTCTCAGGGAAGGACGTTGAAATTATCATCCATGGTAATCCATAGTCTAAAAGAGATGTGACAAATAGACACTCAAAAGGAAAACACTGGAGTATTCCTTTAAGCCCTGAAGTCCGACTAGCCCAAACCGAAGAAGAGCTAAGGGAAGTACAATCACATAATTTATCCACAGGGCTGGTGGGTGACATTTTGATGCTCTAGGTGAAACAGTTTTGCTGCATCAAAATCTGCAAGATTTGCAATGGACGGTTCAATACACAAATAACTAGGCAACTTGTTCGCCCATATGGACACACCAACCCTGGGTATCCAGATAAGAAATCCTAAATGACCCCCAGGTCATATAAAAATAGTTATACTTATGCCACTTTCTGAGAATGGCTTTCAGTGAGCAACGTTCTGTTCCCTTACAAATCTACTGAAGGTAGTAGGTTGGAATTTACTTCAGCAGTCATTCCTTGGAGCCAGAGTGGTAGCAGGTGGCCCAGGTGTGCTTTATGTTTGTGTGTGTGTGTGTGTGGCAGTAGCAGTTTGCCCTTGCAGTAGTAGAATATAAAACAGAATCCCTGTTGGGGCCTGTAGTAAGTCTTGTGTGGTTAGGTAAGGCCTCCAAGGACAGCACTCTACTGTATTTTCCCTACTCTTCAGTTCTGTTCATTTACAGTGCTTACTTCTAGTGTATGTGCTGTGCACAGCCTATTCTCCCAACATCTAAGCAAACCCAACATGGGTTAAACATGTTCAAGGCGAAGACGCTACACAACAATAACAACAAAAAAAGCTTCCAGGTAAGGCCAGGGGACGGGGAAGAAAAATATTCAGACTGTTCGCAGTTACATCCTACAGTACAGCACAGCCAGTACCTCCACACAGCCTGCAATATTTCCAGTTCATTTTCCAGTGCAAGACAGATGGGCTCTGCCCAGACCTGAAGCCGAGGAACCTTGGCCAGGCTGGAGGAAAAGTCCATGTAAGCAGCAGAACTTTGGCTCAGTGGACTCTGCCCTCCGTCATTGTCCGTTCCTTGATTCTCTCCTTCATAGACTCACTCTTCCTATCCCGCAAGGAGAGAGCTTTGGCACTTTTTCACATTTTAAGGCTAGAGCAAGGCCTCTTACTCGAACGACATGAGATTGGCTGGTGTCTAAAGGGGAAAGAAAGAGGAACCAGTTTTAACAAGTTGGAAAATATAAATAAATTAATTAAAACAAATAGCCAGTGTTACCTCCATTGCTTTATTTACAGGGTAGGGCATTTGTTCTTTTTCCTTTTTTTAAATTTTGCAATCAGTAAAGTATCTGTCCATCCATCCATACGTCCATCTCTCTGTCCATCCATCTATTTTTCTACAAATCCATGTCTCTCTCTATCTCTCCAGTCATCCATCTATCCAGCTATCTCTCTTCCTCTCTATCCATCCCTCTATCTCTTTATCCACCCATCTCTCATCCATCTATCCATTTATCCATCATATATCTCTCTATTTCCCTATCCGTCCATCTCTCTATCTGTCTCTATTCATCCATCCATCTATCCATCTGTCTATCTATCTTTTCTTAGCATCCATTATTTCTTGTATTTTCTTTCCTTCTCTGAAGTTCAGTTATAACCATTTTCTAACCTCTCTTTATCCATACGTATGCTATTTTTGTTGCTACACCTTCAGGCAGATATGCTGTATGTAAATGGCCTGTTCTGATTGGCTGCTGCATATTTTGCCTTATTGCAAAAGCAATCATTTCAGTCTAAGTAGGCACCACATACATAAGTGTATATATTTAAATGTGTTGGTGTCCATGGCATCACAAAAACAGTGCACTCTGTTTCTCCAAACCCATTCACTTTTAACACCAAATTCTCCAGAAAAATGAGGAAAATGTAGTTTTCTGTGAAATAGTCCTTTTAAATCTGATTTGTAGACTGAATGGATACAACATATGACTGAAATTAACATTCTGCTAAGGCTGTGGCTTAATAGAAACTGCATAGCTCCACCTACTAACTGTGCTCTCATGAGGCACAGGATTTAGAAATAGTTTAGCTATCAACAAGCTGGGGACGTAGATGAATATAAACTGTTAATAAGTCTTCTTTCCCACCAAAATATTGCAAAACCCTGTGTAGGGCTATAATTCAACTCCAGCTTCAACCCTCCCTAAAAAACAACATATTTTTAAAAAAAAAAAGCATAACAATAAGACAGTTCTATTCAAAACTGACCACCATGAGTTGCTAAATTTTAGTAAAATGAGGGGTGTATTTAAACAGCCACACATGCATCACTGTCACAGTAACGATGTGGCCTGTGTAAGTAACCAGGACACGGCAAGCAAATGTACGACTTCATAACGAATGACAAAAATATCCACATTAACTGCATTATTTTTTCATCAAATAATAGAAATTAATAATATTAATTATTGATATTAATGATTGATCTAATGTTGCAAACAAAATTGAGGGGAAAAGTGTGATATAGTAATAATAATAGTAGTTCAATTAAATCAAGGAAAGTTACATTTAATAGCTCACTCATTTAACAGTAGAAATATGTGGGACTCTTACTGTGATAGCACTGGTGTTTCTGCTGAATGCAACTGAAGTTATTGGTTGGGTGTTACAAAAGGGGAGTAGTTCAACCTGCACTCTCAGTGTAAATAAGTAAAAGAAGATCCATTTTAAGCTTCAAGCTGAAGTATAGCACGGTCTGATCTCAAAAGGGGTCTATTCTAAATTTTTAATTGCAAATACTTGACGGGCAGTATGAGGATAAAAGTATTACAATTAGTTTAGAACTTTTAGAACTTGTATTCAGTGCACCCCCTAGTTCTTCCAAAATTCTTTAGATCTAGAACATTTCAATTATTTATTTAATTTATTCACTTATTTAATTATTTCATGCAAGTCTACCTGTGGTTTGTTGCTCCGACAAGCCTCCTCCAGGTGTTTGTGCCAGAGGATCGCAGAGAAGCGGGACCCTGTCTGAAACTTGTAAACATTACCTGGGAACCAAACAGATTTACAGTCACTCAGTTCAACATGCGAACCACAGGCAAAAACTGCTAATTCAAATTCTAAACAAACAGTACAAAAACAACATGTCAAATGTTGAAATTAAGAAAATGATTTTATTTTATTTTTTTTGGGAAAATCCATGCTCATTTGAAATTTGATGTTTCAGTAAAGTTGGGACAGGGGCTTGTCTACCACTGTGTTGCCTCACTTTTTTTTATAACACTCTGTAAATGTTTGGAGATAGAGGAGACCAATTGTTCTGAAAGTGAAATGTTGTTCCATTCTTGCCTGTTATAGGATTTTAACAGTTTGGGACCTCCTTTGGTGATTTTTTTCATTGGATGATGGGCCTGAACTGCAGGCAGGACTGTTTATCACCTGGACTCTTCTACTGCGAGTCATGCACGTGCAGAATGTGGTTTGGTCTTGTTAAATTAATCAATATTCATGTGCCGCTCCAAAACCTCTAAATCATTCTCACATATACAACTGCCCATGCTGTGTGCATTAATGCACCCCCATATCTTCACAGATGTCACGTCTGCTCCGCCTCCGCCACGCCCCCAGCGGGATCCCTCGCCGGAACACTGAGCTGAGGAATCCCCATCATGCCCTCTTGTCTCCACGTGTTGGATTGTTTATGTTAGAGCGTGGTGCCTAGAAACACGCCTGTAGTGTGTGAGTCTCTGGGATCACACCCCCTCTCGGTTGCTAATGAAGTCACCTGTCCTTAGTTAAGTCATTAGTTAAGCCTCATTTAAGTTTAAATATGTCTGTCTGTTGTATGGTGTTTTGTGTGACCCTCCCTCGTGTTTCCCCAGTGAAAAGGATCCAGAGTCGCATCGTGCTGTCTCCAACATGACCAACATCACCAATCTGATCCAACGTAACTCGGTCTGCTCGTCCTAGCACCCCTGTGCCCTCCAGAAGAAGAAGGCTCCTTCACTCCAGCTCGTGAGTTGTAAGCGCGGAGCTCACTCATCCCCTCTCTCTCCTTGTCTCACAGAAAGAGCCAGCTGACCGTCTCGTCGGCTGACTGGTGTACCCTGAGTCTACGGCCGGTAGCGGAGCTTTTGTTCCTGTTTCTACAGGGCTCCCTGAGAGGAGCCTAGACGCATCGGGCCCTGCCCTGCCAGGTCGTGACGTCTTTGCGGCCGTGACCGGGAGTGGCCCTCACCTAGAGCTAGAAGGAGGAGCACTGGACTGGCCCTGTGGTCTAAAACCCTTTTATGTTCGTTCTCTTGCTCCTACGGAGCCGTGCTTTGTGTTTTCATTAAAACCCGTGTATTTTTGGTACTCCTGCATTTGCGTCTTCCTTCCCCGTGGCAGACATGACAACAGATGCTGTTTTTTGAACTGCGCACTGATATTACAGACCACAGATGATGCAGTTCCCAAATTCTTTGCAATTACGTTGAAGAACATTATTCTTAAATTGTTTGCCATTGCAATCTTTGACACAGTGGTGAACCCTTCCCCATCTTCCTCAGACTCTTACTCACTGGGATGCTCTTTGTATCCCCAGTCATGTTAACGACCTGTTGCCAGTTAACCTAATTAGTTGTGAGATTTTCCACCAGGTGTTTTTTTTAGCATTACACAACTTTTCCACTCTTATGTTGCCCTGTCTCTACTTTTTTGGAACGTGTTTCAAGCACCAAATTCAAAATGAGCATCTATTTTTCATTTTTTAAACATTTCTCGGTTTCAACATTTGATACATCGTCTTTGTTCTATTTTTAATTAATTATGGGTTTACGTGATTTGATACAAATTCTGTTTTTTATTTATATTTTACACAGCATCCTAATGCTGAGGCATTTGTACCTTTGTCCGCATCATTCAGCTGGAAGATATTGGGCCGTGTTGGATCATCCGGCAAGACTGCCATCCAGCCCAGCACGGTCACTTTTTTACATGGCGTGGACTTATACTACATGACGGAAAGGATATGTTATTTACTTATTACACTAAAACACTGCATGTGTCACATGGAGCAAAGAGAAACTCTCACATGTTTTCTTTCTGTCCCCCGAAGTGCTTTTGCCCCGTAGAAAGTCAAAGTGGAGCCTGAGAGTGTGATCCAATAGCGTGTCCATGATGAAAGCTGAAAAACAGCCGGAAATACTCCATGAGCATAAAACATACACTACTAACACATTTGTCAGCCAAGTCAGGCTTCCAATTTTATTTCCTAAGCCAGATTACATACCAAGCTTACCTTTGGCTTTCTGCCCTCTTTCAGCAGGGTCTTCCTCTTCAGAGGACCCTCCATAGCAACACCACCGATTTCCCCACGGCCACACCCAGGTTCCGCAGCTGATGAACTATAGGAGTGGAAAGCCAGAGTATGTAAACAAAACAGGCTGTAGCCCACAATGTGTGTCTGGATGTGCGGCACCAATATGTCTTAGGGCCTGACCAATATGAAACTCTTGCCAGCCATTCTAATATTAAAGGGCAATGAACTCCACTATTCAACAAAATCGCCCGATATAACTTAATAAGGATCCAATTTGATCTAATCAGATCTGTATGGTGAGACTACAGTTGCATTTGCTCTCATATCTACTATGAATGCCTGAGTACACTGACTAGGGAGGGCCAAATCTTCTCAAACTGTTTGTATTTTTTAGCTTATATCTTGATGTTTACCATTTTTAAAGGACTATAACTGGCAAACAGAATGATGTGCTATATTTCACAACAATGTTGTGCTTTTAAGTAGCTAGAATATAAACAGAACATGACATTAGAGTAGGATGACCCGTTCAGCTGCTAGATAAAAGACTAACAGGCTCTATCATTAATATTCAAACTTAAAGTATTATAAGTTTGAATCTATTATAAGTTTGTATTATAGCATACAAAATAAAATTATATACTAGTTGATACCCATGTTTCAGCTATAATAGGTAATGCAGCTACAACTTTCTTGTCACGCATTCTGAGTGCAACTGCTGATTAATGTAAAAAAAAACCCAACAACAACATGGAATCCAATCCAGAGATCTGAGATCTGATCTGAGTCATATCTGAAAACACATACAAATTTGGCTCAAATCTGATTGGAAAAAGTCAGATTGTGGCTTATTGCTTCTCCATGTGTTCTTATCACATAAACACAGCCGGTATTGCTGTAAAAGAATGCCAAGGTGGTGGTTGTAAACTTAATAATCTCTATAAAACGGTGTAATCGTTCAAAGTCTAAAATGTGCGATTTAAAATTGTGCATTCATTGTATTACAAATCAAGTACCAAAGCAATACTAGTGCTTTACTGGCAGGAGGTTCATCCATACCGAACCTTTGAGTCAGATGATATATTGGTCGGGCCCTAGTAAGCAAGAATCTGTAATGGTGTTGATGCTGAAAAGTCTGTGTCTTGGCCAAGCGTGGCTCTGCAGGTTGGAATGTTCAGAAGGTAAAGTAAGTGCAGAAGATCTGGCCTTTTATATGGGCTCGCTGGAAGTCAGAAATTACAGTTTGACACTCGGAAGAAGACGTGTGTAAATGGTGCTGGCGTGTGGAAACATAGGCTGTGTAACCAACCCTCTACCCAACGGACATAATGCAAAAAACTAAATCTTAGCAACACAAACTGGAGAAAATGAGATTTAAATTCTTAAATCAAGTAAAAGCTGTCTGCCAAGCTGGACAGCTGACTTAGTGAAAATCTTGAAATAAGCAAGACATGCTAAAATATAAAAAACAAAGGAAAAAAATAGATTTATCACTTTGAAACGTGACAAGTTTTTTTCTCTTTTCTACGGTGTGGAGACATTTGCATATTTTTAATTAAAGAAAAATCTAAGTAAATCTAAATGGTGCTTATCCCAATGGCAGATTTATTTACTTAATTTGTCTACATTTATATCATTTGGCATGCACTTTTATATAAACTGACTTACAATTTTTGCAGATAACAAGTGTAGTTGAATGCCATGTTGGGAGTCTTGCCCAAGGACTTTTATTGGTGTAGTGTGGTAGGAATCGAACCGTACTCTCTTGCCTGGAAGGCAGCAATGTTTCCCACTACACTACACAACCTACAAGTCTTTACACCTCATCTTCAATACATTTTCTCTATTCTTTGAGAGTTGCTAAGATTTTGTTTTTTGCAGTCCAACTATATTTTCTTTTCCTGTCTAGATATTGCAGTGCCTACACATGTTATGTGAGATGACCCAAGGCAAAGTCAGAAATGAAAGAAATGTGCCTGGGACAAGCTAGAAAAGAAGAATAAAACAGAGTGGTGAAGAAGACAGGTCGCATGCAAGGAAGTGTGACTGTGACGGCTCAGGAGGACGAATGAGGTGACCCTTGACCCAAACCGTATGGACTGTACCTGCAGGCATAGCTGCGACTTCTGGGGGAGTTGCGGAGCGGGACCCTCCAGTTGGGGCCCAGTGTGGCGTACATGCGCCCCCTGTTTGCATATTCGGCACAGTCAGTTTGTGGGCTCGTGAGGTAGTAGGCGCTGTGTGAAGTGGATGCTAATCGCACTGAGACACTATTCTACTGTCTATTAATGCTAAAATAAAGGTACGTCCTTTATTTCTCCATATTCACCCAAGAATTTACTTACAACCTACAACCTCTAATTTTAATCATACTGGATGCAAGATATTATATATTCTATATTTATTTCTCCATATTCACCCAGGAATTTACTTCAACCTGTAATTTTAATCATACTGGATGCATTATGCATTATATATTCTATGTGTGTGTGTGTGTGTTTATATATGTTTATATACTTTTTGTGTAAATATAAACCTTACAGTGTAACACTGGTTATTTATTGAATTTATCTGTAGAAAATGTACTGAATATTTTTGGAAAGGTGATGTTCCTGTTCCTGACAATCCATTTGAAAATTAAATGTAAACCTAAAGGTAAACATTGCTGATGTTTTTAGATTGTCCACTTAATTAAATTAAATTGTAAATATGTAAACAGAGTCATTCAGAGTGGAGAAATCTCATCAGAATTGTTTGCAGCAGTGGTGATAGGAACCAGACGCCTTAAGTTTTTAATGCCCCTGAAGGCTGCCTCACAGAGGGTCCTTACATTAAATGAATGCTATAAATGCACTCCTTGATGCCTGATACATTTTTTTTTTTACAAAAGTTTGAGGTACGTGAAGGGCATTGTAAGATCCTATATTTTTACTAGATTTATCACTACTTTACTATCAATAACACTTAGCACACATCACTTATCAATAACGCATATAAAAACTCAGAAGCCAGTGACCAGTATGTTCGTTGGTCATTATGTATAGCAAATAAAACAGATATCGCAACTTCTGGGTCCCTTATAAAAAAGTAAATTATGCATCAAACCACTCTCAGTGACTCATTGTCAACAAATATACTGTGCAGTATTTTTTCAAATTTGATGATAAAGTTTACTTCGTCTAAATGGTTTTGTTGAGAATGTACAGATATATGTTATACATTTAAACATGACAAGGACACAGAAACGCATTTCATCACATTATGAATAAACAACAACAAGGAATCAGCTGCTTCATAGCTAGTTTTGTGAGGCCAACCATCTGGGGACAACCATTTTGGGCTAAATGTGGGTGGGAGCATAGATTTACAAGTGTGGGATTTTTGAAACCAATCCAATGCCCCATCGGATGTTTGGGGTCAGGTTTTAAGGGCACCCTTGTTAATGGCAGATTTCACCTGAGTTCAAGCCTAACGAGTTGCCCCCAGGTGTGCAATCTTGTTATGAGATCGTGTGTTGCTCCATGACACTACTTTATTAGCTTGTCGATCCAAAATGACTTTCTACCTCGAGGTAAAAAATTAGCTATCAATCATACTTTAGTGTTAAACACTAAATTAACTGCCATCAATAAGGACAGAAGATATCTTACCTTTCTACTCTTGCAGAGAGATCCTCATAGAATGAACTCTCACTGCTTCCTGAAGTACAGCAAAACATACATATGACTGTCAAACATTTTACTTCCGTGCTGGAAAACAACCATAAAAAACATGCAATTATAACTATACTACACAACTATGCAAAATGTATATGTCAGGATATACATACACTGACAAGCAACGTCATTGGGTACACCTACCTTGTATCTACACTATGGTCACAGCGGTATACTGGTTTCACATATCTGTACATCTGTACACCTTATTTGTGCATTGGTTTATCACCAGTATTGAAAAAAATGCAAAGACTTGCACCACACACACATGTGGTGGAGAAACTGGCAGAGAGAGGCAAGACTGATTTCACCATTCTCCATCCACTGGGAAAGAAATCAGCAGCTTGGGATCATTTTGGATGTCCCAAAAAATGAATGTGGGAGGTTTCTCAAGAATTGATATCTAGTTTGTAAAAAATGTGGCTACCTGTTGGTCCACCTTAGTGATGATACAACTTGAGTAGGTCATCCTCCAGACCTTCATGAGTGGTCAGTTTCTGGCCACAGGACACTGTAGGCTGGATATTTATAGTTGGTGGACTGTTCTCAGCCAATAAAGAGTCCAGCAGAACTGTGCAACACACACAGTACAATCTCAATACCCTGTCAGTGTCACCGCTGTGCTGTAAATGATCCACCACTCAAATAATCCCTGCTCACTGGTGGTCCTGTGGGGGTCCTGATCATTTATGAATGGAGTAAGGGTAAGAAATGTCACAGAGAAACAGATGGACTTTGACTTACAAAGTGCATCCATATGAAGCTGATAAAATAAAGCTGATAAAATGGACGATGAGTGTAGATACAAGGTAGGTGTACCTGATGAAGTTGCAGTGTACATGCTATATAGCATATTAAGTACAGATATGGCAATAGAATGAAAATCCTGAATAGGGTGAAATTAAATACAGCAGAAATTACGAGGCAGGTGAATATGGTTATGATTGTGTTTAGGCCATGCTGGAGGAAATAAATTTACTGCAGTATTGCAAAACTGTGTTGGTACCTATAGATATGCCATTGGACACTGAGGAGTTGTTGGGATTGTTTCGGGCGGGGCTCTGAGACTCTAAGAAGCTGTCATCGAGTAGATGCCGTGGTTTCTCCACAGAAAATGTGGCACTTTTACTCTCTACCATGCCAAATTGCCACATCATACTGTAAGAGGAAGAGTGCAGGCAATTGTTAATCATAATTAATAGAAAAAAAGCCATTTAAAACAGGAATTAAGAGGGGCAAAGCATAAGACACCATAATGGGGGACACTAATATAGCTGAAATTTCACAAGGACAAAAGATCAGAACTAAAAAGAGCAGTTTGATAAGTCTAACATAGTGCACTTTGATTGCATTTACAAAGTTTTCTAACTGCATTTACAAAGTTTTTCTACATTATATAACATAGGCAAGTTTTTAGGACTATAACTACTGAGGCTTGCCCTGCGGTGGGCTGGTGGACCCCGTGGACCCCGGGACAGGCTATGGGGACCCGCGACCCTAGTAAGGATTAAGCAGTTACAGAAAATGAATGAATGAATTAACTACCGAGGCTTTGTACATTTGTACTGTCAGCCGAGGCAGTGGTGGTGGTGTTTTAGTTAATCCTGAATATGACTTAAAGCATAATGCGACCCTTTGCGGCTGTGAGCAGAACGAGAATTTATGGAGTGCCGACTCCAACCTGGTCTGCATGAAATATTCTTCTGCGAAATTTTATATAAACAGTTGAGTATGGATTTGTTATACATCATATACAGAGAATACACTTGCACAATTACTGCTCACTGTTGCCGAATTTAACATACTGGGAAAAAAATGTCATCATAAAAGTTATGGCACCTTTTATATTTGACGCGCAGAAATGTTCCATGTTTAGTTTTGATCCCTGATCCCTGGGCGATGTGTGCTTACAAATGTACATATATATATATATATATATATACACTCTTAGTTTTGTTTTTAATTTTATTTTTATAGTTGATAATTAGCACAGCAGTGAGCATTGTTCCAACGGGTGCAAAAGAAAAAGTGGGCTTACTTACAGCCAAACGGCAAAATCATTCATCTGGACAGTTTTTGTAAATAATATAGTGTTTTATATACATATTAGTACAAGAAGGAAGCATTTGTGAGAGTAGGAAGAGGATGAGAGGCAGAGAGGATGAGTGAACTGAGTTAAAATACGCACTTGTTGCCCACACTATGGCTTTTCCTATGGCGTGATGGGGGAGGGGTGGGCATGCGGACCCCCACTGTAGCATCAGGGCAGGTAGGCCGGCGGTTAAACCTCACAGAAAGTGACATGTCTGAGGGATGAGACAGAGAGAAAGAGAGAGAGCGAGAGATTTTTGATCACTATATCCCAAATGCATTATTCTAATGCAGTTCTCTGATATGTGGCCAGAAACTGATGCTGCTTTTCTTTAGATCTTCAGAAATGTTTAGCAATGTTCTCAAAAAATACATGCCAGCTTCTTTTTCTACATTCCTCTAGGGGGAGACAGATTCACATTTATGACCACTCATGACTTGGAGCTGGAGCACACAGTGAACCCCATCCACATGAATATCCAGGCAGGGGTCCAGAACTAAATTGCTGAGGGTGCATTCGGAATAAATGGGGGTGCACACATCGGCACAGTGCACATTATGTTGGCAGGCAAGAAAAGAACATAGATCACATCTTATTGCTCTGCTATTACTGTTACTGTGAGACTTTGAAGTGGAAGTGTGGGTCTGTGGTCCACAACACGTCCAAAAGTATCCAGACAGTCCTTCTAATTGGTGAATTCAGCTACTTTAAGGTGCCTTCACAGCTGACAAATGTGTTCAAATGTGCCAACAGAAAGGGACACTCTGGAGCAGCACTACTTCATGGCAGTGTGAGAAAAAGTGAATGTTAAAATGCATCTTATCCAACGTAGACATCGACTGCACTCTTTCATCTCAAATTTAATTTGAATCCCTCCTTGTTTATTTTTTAAATACACAAATACATACAAATTTGAATACATTTACAATAAAAGAAATAAAAATAATACAAACTCTCCAAAAGTGGGCGCTCAACATTAATATCAGCATTTCAAGCGCACACGCACACACACACACACACACACACACACACACACACACACACACACACACACACACACACACACAAATGCTGAACATG
>JBBPCZ010169903.1:14355-36740 GCA_037974445.1 Brycinus macrolepidotus
TATGTTTTATTTTAGCAGTGTGGGTGACCAAAAGATGTGTGTGTGTGTGTGTGTGTGTGTGTGTGTGTGTGTGTGTGGTGCTTTGACACAAAGCAGGTGTATACACAGCTCTCCCAGAACGTCCACTCTTGAACAAAGCCGGTGGCGCTCGGTTCCCAGGAGGGGGGTAACACGGCGGAAAATCTATGCGCAGCCACTCTTTGTTGCAATTCAGCGCTAATCCGTTTGAGCTCCAGGCTAATAAAAGTTACCGACTGGTTGTAGCGACTGGGAACCAACAGGCAGGCCTGAATCGGCCTGGGATAACACCACCTCTGTCGCCATGGTCACCGAACGCAGTGCTGCTCCGACCTGGTGGGAAAAAATGGGGTTTGCTCTGGTTTTTAATCTGACCCATCAAGAGAAACGTGATCTGCAGAGTAAAGGCTGATGACTGATATATATATATATATATATACCACCTTCTGATTTTTAAAAAAATAAATTACACCCTGCTTTTTTATTAAGAAAACTTTCGAATTATTTAAAACAAACGTAACTGGTTTTCATAGTATGCAGTAAATGATTATTGGTTTTGAAGAGACATATCAGGTCTCTCTTTATTGCACTTTATTGAAAAAAGAAAACTTTCACTCAATTCTTCGACCTCACAGTACCTGCTGGTTTACGCCTCATTGGACAAAATTTCATTCTTCAACAGGGTGATGATCCCAAGTGTTCTTCAAAATTGTGCCAAAATTATACCGATTCCAAAGAAAAGCAAAACATTTAGAGAATGATTGAGCTCCAGGGATGAGCTGGACCCACAAGATTCAAATGACCGTCCAACAAATGAGAGAACTGTTTGCAGGCTTGAAAAGGTGCTGGGAGGGTTTGAACACAGGTTATTCCTGGAAATTTCTGGAAAGGATGCTATGAATCTGTGCTGCTATGATCAAAGCAAGGAGGGCTTATTTTGATGAAACTTGTGCATAGGTTTTTGCATCTATTAAACTGCACTTACACTGTGTATAGTAAAACCCAGTCAGTTACATTTTTTTCTTGTAACAAAACTTTGAAAGAGCAGCATGTCATTTTTTTTATCTGAAAGTGGGCCCAAACGTCTGGCCTGTAGTGTATGTGCATACATAGAACAACACATTTAGTGTAGTTAGCGATACTGGCCTGTAGTGTAAATATATAGTGTATATATATATATATAACACATTTAGTGTAGTTAGTGATATATCAACAATATATTACACAGAAAGTTATCCACGAAATGGTTATGGTTGCAGCGCCTAACGCCTGAGACTTTGTTTTACCAGAGTTTTCATCAACATTCCATATAAACACATGTGGGGCTTCACTGGGGGTCAATGGTGAATAAAACGGCTGTATTTGTGATGGATACGTCTGGTTCCATTCACCACCACTGTAAAGAAATTTGAGGCTCTACAATGAACCTTTTCACACCAAACCTGCTCTGATAGACTCTGTTTACATCTCAACCATTTAATAATGTGGAAAATAAGAAAATGGACGGAATTCCCCTTTAAATCAGAAGAGTCTGTGATCAGATTCGTAATCTTTCATCCAAAAAAGCGAAATCTTTCCAACTGAGACTCGAGTCTCCCACTCAATCACAAGCACTCAGGGCACAATAAAAAGGGGTGTGTGTTTCTGTATCCATCATTCGCTTGAGCACAGCTCTGAGAAAATGATGGGGAAATGTTCTTTCATTGTTTTATTGCCGAAAAGGGAGTGGCAGGGCCCTTTGCCTCAGGTACGGTTTTGCAATTTGCAGGTTTGTCATGTTTCTATTTTAAATAATTTCATTTTCACTTTCTGACTCCTGCGAGCGTGAAATTCAAGCCAAAAACAATTTGAGATTGGAGAGATTGGAGAAAATACTCCCTCAAAGCAACTCTGAAAGGTTTATCTCCATGTGATGAGCATCTGTTGGACAGACCCTTAAAAACAGGCTTTAAAGGACTGCCCTTATTGTTGCTATGCAATCAAAATAACTCCTTGTGAAGCTGTTTGTTCAGTACACCAAGGAGATCCGTTTATAGCTCTGGAACGTGAAGATCACAAAGGCCTCTACAGTAGAAGCACCCATCCTGAATTTCTATTTAAGTTTACTTTAAAGAGAACCATCCATTAACGGCACCTCTTTGACAGCAGCGTAAATAGAGGGCCAAAAATAAACACAGGCTTTGTAATGGGCGGAATATTGCTGATACCTGATCTGTTACAGTGTTCCTGAATCAGCCCAGACCACCATCCAGTGGATCAGCTCAAGCCATCCCTACTGATCACAATACTCAACATATTTTACGTAAATACACACAACTGGTGGAAACCTATGGGAATGTACACTATCAGTCTTTTTTTTTTTTTTGCACACCACAGGTTTTTGCACTACTCCCTTTTTAAAGATCTAACACTGGCAGCTGGTGGCCTAGTGGTTAGGGAGTTGCCCCTGCAATCAGAAGGTTGTGGGTTTGAATCCCAGGACTGCTAGTGTCATCACTGAGGTACCCTTGACCAAGGTACTGTCCTCACACACTGCTCCCCGGGTGCCCCTCGTTGGTGGCTGCCCACTGCTTCAGGTGGTGAATGGGTTAAATGCAGAGAAAGAATTTCCCATTGTTCACACTGTGTGCTGTGCTGTGGTGTGATGTGTTCACCCGTGATTATAAGGGGCCACTTTACTTTATAACTCTTCACTGCTTCTCCCTCTGTCTTGAACCTGTCATGTTCCCTCAAATTGTAAGTTGCTTTGAATAAAAGCGTCTGCCAAATGAATGTAATGTACCACTTATCCTTTTATTTCATAAACAGCAGATTTTTCTTCTTGTTAAGCATTGGAAAGTTGTTGAGTGAACAACTACAAATGAAAATATGTCAAATAAAACAAGTTTCTGTAAAAGCACATGTCTGACATCCTATTAACTGGTTGTGTGTTGACGCAGAGTCTAATTCTAGACTGTCCTTTAACTTTAAATGCACCAGTTCACTGTTTCATCCCATTGGCTTACACTTAATAGCTCGTTAAACCTTTTAACCCATGTCTAATTATACTGATGAATAAAAAGGAATTAAGAAATGGTGAACATACTGTAAATTTATTTGCTTGCAAAAAATATTTAGTGTATTTCCAGGAAATATTAAGTTCAAATGTAGAAAATCTCAGTGTGTGTAGGAGGTGGTTCAATACAGGAGGGTTGTTTTTTAATGGGGTTTGGAGGGGGAGACGATCCTAGTTAAGGATAAACGGTTCAGATAATGCATGGATGGGTGGATGGACACTGTTTAGATAATGGGAGAAATGAAATCACAACACATCTATCAAAATGATTCAGTGAGGAGCAAAGAGAATCTTGTAGCACCTAAGACCTTTCAGGCCTTTCTCCAACCAAATATGCAGAGATGACAGATTTCATGAAAAAAATGTTATTTACCCATAGAACTCTAGTGTCACAGATCCGTGCCCGGAAGCACAACAAATGGTAAACTGACATCATACAGCAAAACAGCTCCTGATATTGAAGTTCACCTGGTTTGTGCTGATGCTCGAGGTGTCAGACGTCATGCTGAGCTTTGTTTGGTGTTCCTGTGTCATGTAGAACCAAAGTTATTGTAATTTTAAAAACATGTAATAATAATAACCAGTACTGGGGTTTTCAAAAAATGATGTCACACACACAAATGCCCATAAAGAACAAAAATGCCCAAATTTCTTTTACTTTAGGTCTTAGAAACAAACTAAAAAACACAAGATATTTGAACTTGGAAGAACTTTCAGGATAGTCTACGCCCACAAGTGGGTGGGGAAAACCTGCAGAGGGAGGGGGTCCGGAGAACGACCGAGTGAAGGCGCGTCAAGTGAAAGATCAGCAAACGGCGAGCATGTAGGAGAACAAACACCAGTTTTAGACAGTTTTACACCGTTTATATTTGTTGAAATCAGATTTCACTAATACACTCCGAGTTCTAAGGGTTAACAGTTTGTGACAGTAACAATGTCTCCATGTCGTTACAAAGGTGCTCTCTGACCCCTCACACCTTTAACTACAAAGTATTCTCCACTGAACATCCTGAGTGAAGTTCCAGCAGAGTTTCGGGAACTTTCTCAGAGCCTGTTTCATGTGTTCCTCAGCCACACTCAGCAGGATGTGAGGAAAGATCCCACATTTGCTGTTGAATCTGGAACGAAAGCTTCCGAAAGTGACTTCTTCGCCTTCTCGCATCTCTTTTGCCTGGAGGAACGAGTCACGAGAGACGAGGGAAACACATATTCTCTCCCTCATTCCTGGCCAAAAAAAGAGCCAATAACAGCCTGACATATCTAGAACTGACTGAAACCTGGCTACACTATGATTGTAGTTAGTATAGTTATTAGGGCTTAATATTATTATTAGGGGTGTCGAATTAACGTGTTAATTTCAATCAATTAATCACAGAAAAAATAACATGTTAAAAAAATTAACTCTGGTTAATCGCGTGCCATGGTGACTCTTTAACCCGGTCCGGTTCTGGCCACAGAAGGAGGAGACGAGAACGCGCTGCTTGGTCCAGTGAATGAAAAGTTTACGTTTAAAAAACGAACAGACGGAACGATTGATAGGAGTGTAGATCTCTGCAATTCATGCAATAAGGAATTTTTGAGTACATTTCTGAGTACATCAGATCTAAAATATCAACGCAAAGCATTTAGGAGCTAATCCAGCGCTACACCGGACCAGGCACTCAGACCCAAACTGAGCAAGTCTACCTGTGACCCACTAACTAACTCCCTGACAAAATGGTCTCTGTTGCTGAGTTTGTCACTTACAGTACTGGAGAAATCGTGTGAAGGGGTGTTATTCTATTGTTACTTCTAGGTTATAATTGTGGCTTGAGATGCCTTGTCTGCATGGGCAACGGAACCATTATATTAGGGGGAGACGTGTCCCCCCCACTTTTAAACATATTTTGTGTCGTCCCCCGACTTATCCACCCAACTTTTACAGCAAAAAATGTGTGCGATTAATTTAGATTAATCAATCAGAGAGCTTCTAATTAATTAGATTAATTTGTTAAATCGCTTGACACCTCTATTACAAATAGGTACTTTCAAACCTAATACATATGGGATATATTATAACATAAAGACACTTTATATATTTGATACATATGGGGCATAGTAAATATTAACTGTTTATTAAAATGTGCAGAAATCTCTGAAGAAGGTATATAACATATTCACACAAAGAAAATCAACAGGTAAATTAACCAGAGGTGCAAAAATTGTATATGCAATAACTATATGAGGCACATATCCTGACAAGCTAGAAAAACAAGCGCGCGTGAGACATAACTAGAACTGACTGAAACTTGCTTAAACTACAAATTTACAGTCAGTTGCATATCTAGAACTGACTGAAACCTGCTCACATTATGGTTCTACAGTCAGTGACTTATCTGAATCTGACAGAAACCTGCTCACATTATGGTTCTATGGTCAGCGATGTATCTAGAACAGACTGAAACCTGCTCACATTATGGTTCTACAGTCAGTGACATATGTAGAACAAACTAAAACCTGCTCATACTATGTCTCTACAGTCAGTGGCGTACTCAGAAGTGACAGCTCTATGATCAGTGACGTATCTAGAACATCCATTTTCCATACAGAATTTTCAGCATGTTAAAATTAAGCATTCCTGAGAATGTCCAACTTCTGCCAGAAAACAAAAGCTGTTAAAAATGTAAAAAGCCTGCTGCCGAGAGATTGTTTATGTTGCCCTGTCACTGTCAGTTCTTCTTTAAGATTAGGATTTATAAAGACCAATATTTTTTACAGTAGAGTTCAAAACACTTTTTTTTTTTTTTAACCGCGCATTATTGTCGATGTGTGTATGAGTGTGTTTTGTGAGAGAGATTCTCTCTGGCAGTAAACCCATCAGGCGGGGGTTATTGTGAGTGCAGGTGAGAGGCTGTATGGCAGCGCTTCATCTGCTGCTTTCATTTCTTCAGGCCAGAATCCTCTTTTTTAACGGTCACAGACAGCCACGTCCTCCTGCTACAGCTCACACATAAAACCAGAGTGAATCATACCCCCTACCCCTGGCCTTAGAGAGTGTGTACGTGTATGTGCATGTGTGTGTGTGTGTGTTTTCGTAACCTTCAAGACAGAGGTGTGACTTAGTAAAACAGTTAACTTTTTTACTTTATAAAGTTATATATGTATATGTGTGCGTGTGTGTGTGTTTTCGTAACCTTCAAGACAGAGGTGTGACTTAGTAAAACAGTTAACTTTTTTACTTTATAAAGTTATATATGTATATGTGTGCGTGTGTGTGTGTTTATTTGGGGCATACTGCATACAGATACTTACATACATACGTATCTTACATATGGGATATATTATTGCATATAGGTACTTACATACATAATACATGAGACATAGTAAATATTAATTGTGCATTAAAATGCACAGAAATGTGTTCTCAGTAGAGGCTGTGAAACTTCTTCACATCAATAGGTAATTTGACCAGAGGTGCCAAAATATTTGTATACGACTGTATATGCAATACATATATGAGACACACGTCCTGACAAGGTATAAAAACAAACGTGAGTGTGTATGTGTGTGTGTACGTGTGTGTTCCTGCATGTGTGTGTCCAGCTTTAACCCCCCCCCCCATTTGATTTAGCAGGTAATAGCTTTCGCATGCGTTACATTTTTTTGCTCATGTTAGGATCCTTTTGTGGCCGTGGGTTAATTTATGCCCGAGTTAAGCCCCGAGTTCATGTTCAAGCACAGGTCTCAGAGGCTGAGCAACATTTGATCGCTCTAACATGCTCCGAATGCTTTTAAAAAAGCTTCTTCCCCAGCTCCGTGTTCACCCTGGAGACGGACGCTGGCGTTATTCTGTCCTTTTGTGCACGTTCGCGTTTTTTTCAGACGGCCTTGTTCCGCTGCTATCCCTCATAGACTCGTAGATTTCAAGCCGCTTCGCTTTTTTCTCGGCTGCATTCGGACTCGGAGGAAAACAGGGTCAATCGAAAAAGTGCTAGGTTCGGGAGATCTGACCTTTAGCCCTTTAATATGACCTCAAATAAATCTTCGGGAGCCTCTAAGTTCCGCTCCGACTGAACACTTTCCAGCTGAAAACAGCTTTATAGGCCTGAGCTGCTGCCTGCTAACCTGCAAGCAGTTGAAAATGTCACCAAGGTGGTTCAGAAAGAGCCAAAAGAGAAGATCGTTCACTGCTATTTGCCGTCTGACGATAATTCGTGGCCGGCTATGATATCACGGTTTATGACATGTCAGCATGGTGCAACCTAAGCGAAATGGGAGAGCATCAAATGGGGCAATTCTTCACAGAGTCTGAAAGGTTTTCAGGAGCGAATGAGGCACCAGGTGCCTCCAGCGTTACAAAAGCCCCACCTGTCCATCCAAGGGGGGCCTAAGAATCAGGCATTTGCAGACTCACATTTACCATATATATATGTATGTATATATATATATATTACAGCGCACACACACATGCACTAAAGTAAGTTCCCAGATGTGCTCCGCTGTGGCCAGTGCGTAAAAATTTATGACCTTTGGGGAACCTGAACCCGATGAAATGCCACAACAGGTGCACAGCTGCCGCAGGTTTTTGGACTCGCCTGACTGACCTGAGAACAGCCACAGCACCTCAACGGGCAAGAAAAGGCCAAAAAGCACATTTACACACACCTTCCCCACCTTAACCTGAACACAAGGCTTTGGCCAAAAGCGCTAAAGCTTACTTTCTTAGATATATTTATATATATAGCTACATAATAATATGTATACTAATCACCGCCTGACCATCTGGAATCATCTGCACCTGTTTCTTCACTGGTTCAGGACTTAAGTTAGATGTGCTTTGTTCAGCTTGAATGATTCATACGTAGGTCACTGTGTGGTTTAACAATCAAAAAACATTCCTCTGAAACTGGTCAGGTTCAGGGACTGGACTGAAAATGAGAGTCTTTGAGAACTGTTCCTCAAGACCACATTAAAATACAACAAAATCTGGGTGGCTCAAGACTTTTGCACAGTACTGTAGCCGAAAATAATAAAGTAAAAGTGGTAGTATATTTAATTAACACTAATTGAACATGACAGACCCAAAGAACGCATGAAATAATAAAAAATAAAAAACTTCAGAGTGCTGCTGAACTTAATTACCGTAACCATAATTACCGACGAAGCTCAAAGCTGATGTTAGGTGTCTGTTTTAATCGAATACACTGTCAGTGCAGGAAAACGCTTCTACTTTGGGTCTTGACTGTTTTTGGCTTGAGTCCAAGTCAAAATTTGTTTTTGCCAAGTTGAGTCTCAAGATATCAGATTAATTGATATTGGGTTTTGGAATCTTCTAATTGATTATAATAGATTATAATGATATTCAGTTCAACATGTCAGGCTTAAATGCAATTCTCAAACTAATTTTAACCACTGAAGCTTTTGGCCTCTGAAGATATATGATTTGGACCATTAGAACCTCCCAGCACACACACACACACACACACACACACACACACACACACACACACACACACACACACACACACACACACACACCCCAATGAGAGAACATAGATTTTCATTCTTCTTTTCCTTTTATATTTGTATTTTTTAAGTACTTTAGTAAAGAAATATAGTGTAGTGTTGTTTATTTTGTTCATCGTTTTGTCTGCACTCACTGCACTTTGGCCTTGCAAGTTGGACCCCCACCCACTACTGAACTTTTTAAACAATTTTCTGATCAGAAAAAAGATGATTTGTGCTAAAACTTCAAATTCTACAAAGCACTGAAGCGCTTCCTAGCGTGCATAATGGTTTGTATATGCGTATACAAAAGTCACACTCACACACTCACACACACAAGCTTTCTGCTCATCAGTCATCTCTTCAGAAACCGCCTCATCCCGCCGTAGTCAGTGCTACACGGCGAACGACTGAGCATCGTAATAATATCCATCACCCCGGTGCTAAACACACACACACACGGGCTGCTGATGAAATGAGGTTTAAAGAGAAAGTGACAGGACACACACTCGTTTCTGAAAAACCTGCAGTTAAACAATTAGCTCCTCTCTTAATACGAGAGCCATAACGAGCCGAGGCGCGTGGGCTGTGACAGTTCAGGTTGTGTGTGTGCCTGTGTGTGTGTGTGCGTGTGTGTCCACTGCAATAGTGCCAGTGCTGGGTTCCCAGTTTGCAACCGGTGCCACGTTTTTCCATTTAAAAAAAAAAAAGGTAAATCGGCTCCAAACCAGCACCAAAACTTTGCTGGTCTGGAGTCAAGAACCTATGATGTCACTGGAGGTGAGGGGAGTAAACAAGGCAACTTTAGAAAAAGAAAATCCCGGAAAACAAGTTGTGTGGGGCTGCTAGAGACAAGAATGTTCTTCTAGCGATCCGCTCGTCACAAGAAGTTCAGCAGAAATTAGAAACACACAAAGACAGAAAAAAGACGAATGAAGACAGACGAGAATAATAAAAATTCATATCCAGAATGAAGTTCTGATAAAATTCATATCTGTAATGAAGTTTGAATAAAGTAATATCCAGAATGAAGTTCTAATTCATTATTATCTAGAATGGATTTCTAATAAATATCCAAAAGCCATTCTAATAAACTTAATATTAAGAAGAGTGATTAGTAGATAATTACATTATATTACTTAGCATTTAATAACAGTTCTTAAACATCTAGAAAAGCCTTTCAGTGTGTAGTTCATATTATTTCAATCCAAACTGTGTAAATTATGAATGTGCGTAAAATAAAGTGTGTTTAAGTTTAAGTGATTTTAAACTAATGGAGTCATCTACATGAGTGTGGAAGTTTGTGTCTGCAGTTTGTCACACATACAGTCACGCATGCACGCACGCACGCACGCACACACACACGCACACACACACTTGCTGGCGGGCCTGCTGAAAGATCTCTCCCACCTCAGAGAGAAATGAGTCTGGAAGCGCTGAGGGAATTCTGTAATGGTCCCGTTTGCTGAGCTATTTCAGCCACGGCAGGTGGGACTTGTCGCTGAGAGCTGAAGAAACACATTGTGGCGAATGTGTGTGTGTGTGTGTGTGTGTGTGTGTGTGTGTGTGAGGAGGAAGAGATGTGGAATAAACAGTCAGGAAAGAAGGAGTTAAGCAGTCTCCACATATGTCAGAAGGAATAGCTTTGCATGCTCCTCGGTTCCTCACCTGAACAGAGCTTCTTCCAGCCTGTGGAAGTGTGTGGAAGGTTCTAAACACATGTAGGGGTTTGTAAGTAGATACTTTATCATGATTTGAATTTGATGGAAAGTTATTAGTTATATGCAGAATGGAAGTGGTGAAACACACTGGACAGGTCCCCTGTCCATCACATGGCAGACACACACACACACACACACACACACACACACACACACACACACCTAGGGGCAGTTTAACATCTCCAGTCCACCTGCCCGGCAGGTCTTTGGACTGTGGGAGGAAACCCGGAGATATTAACGAAAACACAAAACAGAAAGAACCTTGACCATCCAGCCAGGGATCAAACCCAGGGCCGTTTCACTGTGAGGCAACTACAAACTACCTATCAATATAATAATCATAAATGACATAATATAGACTAATAAAATATTTGTCCAATGGTCCTTGACTACTGATGGTTTGTGACTCATCTGACCATGTGTAGCCCATCTATATTGGACCATTCAAATAAAGGGGGACCGAAACTCCAAGAAAGACCTTTAACCCTTACAACATGAATTCAACGGTTTGTGTTGTATTGGGCTCTGTTTGCTCTAGGTCACGTAGAGCCAAAGTTACTGTAATTTAAAAAACATGTAATAATAATAACCACTACTGGGGTTTAAAAATGGTCACATGCAATTGCCCATATAGAACAAAAATGCCCAAATTTCTTTTATTTTAGGTCTTAGAAACAAACGAAAATAACACAAGATCTTTGAATTGTGGAGAGCGAAAGCACAGCACGCGTGTAGGAGAGCAAACACCGGTTTTAGGCGGTTTTAGACCATTCATATTTGTTGAAATCTGATTTTACTAAATATGCTCCAAGGGTTAAAGAAGATGCAGGAAAACAGATGTCCAATCCTGAACTTTTCTTGGCCTTAATGGAAGATGATTATCTGAATCCTTCTTCTCTGCGCCCCATAATCCTCCAATACACGGAGCACAAAGGCAAAACGACTCTCTTTAATCAAAAAAAGGAGAAATAATGAAGATGCAGACAGAGTGATCAGTCTGGCTAATAGGCCTCTTAGGATTTTCCCCCCTAACTTCTTCACTCTCGCAGTTTCCCGTCTTGTCGGGAAAGGACTCGGCACGTCCCGGCCTGATGGTGATAAAGCCACTTAATTTAATGTGGCCTGGGAGCACTTGTTGCTTGGCAACCACCTCCGTCTCTGTCGTAGCAGAACAAGTTGCCTCTATTCAAAAAACTATTTTTATTTAGGTTGGGAGCAAGAGCACCAAATCAAAAGTGATCACATCAGTTCCGTTTCGGAGGAGAGATGTGCTCTCTGAGGTTCTCAAACCCAAAAATATCCAGATCTGGTTTAAATATCTGTCTTAAAGATCATCCACCCTGCAAGCTTCATGACCACAGCACAAACACTACAGATATCTCCATCACGCTCTTATATAATAAGGGTTCCTGAGCAGTTCTTGCCTTGGACATATGGTTCTTCAGACTTAGTCCATGTACTATGTCTATGTAGAGTACTGCGTCTTGGGCCATTTTTCTCAGCATGTGATTCTGGTAAAGTTAACATTAGAATAAGTGCAAACAAAAAAGAAAGTAGTAAAAAGGATCAAGATTTGTTTTGTTTGTAAAAAGTAGTTGATATTGTGTGAGCTGGTGAGGAGAACACAGGTTCGATTCCAGATTTCTCCTCGGTTCCTCCAGCCGTTTTTTGGATTTGTGTAATTCCATCTGCAGCTTCTGATTTACTTTATTGAGGGACTGACTGTGTCACAAGTAATACTGGGCTTCCACAAGGAACACACTGATAAACTTTACATAACATCACGACTGAATAATGTCATTTGTATTTATTCTTTTTAGTTTTATTGAGTATATTTAGTAATATTAAAATGAAAAAAAAAAAAAACACTCACTGCTCATCTAAAAAGTTTCCAAATATTATTTTCGCAGGTGCCTTTTGCACAAAGCACTGTCATTAAGAATAAAAAGCCTCAGGATGGAATAATAATCACATAGTAAGGGGGTAATAAAGTCAGGAGAGTCGATAACGAGGCTGTAGTTTAATATAAAATCCGACTTAGACCTAAAACTGGTGGTGAAGTGGTGCATCCGTCCCACTGAATTAATGCCTTTTGGTGTTTCTAATGTTGAGCATTAGGTGCTTCAGCCTTTGAGGCGTTCCTGAGGATTAGGAGCACTGAGATCTTCCTCAGACTGCAAAAACAGCTACAAGAAAATGAATGCGTTCTGGAAAAGAGAGCAGAGACGTGTTAAAGCAGGGCAGCTTTGGCACCGCCGGCATCCTCCCTGGCAACTTAAGTTGTAAGTCGAGAGAAGGCGTTTAGAGAAATGAAGCATTAAAAAAAGATCAAGGGGTTCGTGCCGGAACATCTTATCCAGAGTAAAGAAATGAAGGGAATTTTAAATCAGGGACGGTCCCAACACACATCCACACATTTAGCAATTAGCTGAAGTCTGTTTGAACCATTGGAAGTCTAACGAAGGCCATTTATCCACCATTTTAACTCATATTTATGTTACCAGAACCTCTGGTCACAATTTCTTGAGCTGCTTATTTCTTAACAGGTCATTCCTAACCACCCACCAAGATTTAGAGTCACATCTGCATCAAAACACAGTTTTAATGAAGAGTGCTGACAGTTTTGGGGTACTGGAAGATTTTATGGCACATAGATCATCGTTTTTATCCCCTCGAGACCAGTTTGACCCTCTGACTAAGGGCAAATCTCAAATCGCTCCCTACCTCCTAAATAGTACACAACATTGGTCATAAAAGCTTTTAAAGTCAAGTGTAGTGATGGGTACGGTTAGAACTATACTGATACCAATATAGGTACTGATACTGCTTATCAATACCAATACATAATGATACTCTTATTGATCCCACTCTCCATAATTTGGTTCAGAAAATAAAGACGTCTCGTGAAAAGACGTGAAAAGAGAAATAAGGATCTAAACTGTGTCCTGAGTTTCCTGTATATATAATGATGGATGATATAAGCCTTCACAGAACATTTGAACAGACCCACAGGTCAATAATAATGGATATTAACAATCAATAAATAATAAAGATGAACAAATATTCCTCATCAGCCATAAACATTGACATAAGGCAGAAATATATTGCAATATATTGTTGATATATCACTAACTACACTAAACGCGTGTTAGTATACACATACATATATGTGGCAGATTCAATATAAAAATTCTCGTTTAATGTAGATATATAAAAGTAGAAACTGACTTCTGCTTAACTTCCTTATCCATAAACATAATGCACATTTTGTGACATCATAAAGAGTAAATGACATCATCCGAGCCTACAAAGCAGCTGAGACCGAAAGTTGGTAAGTTCAGCTCTATCCTAATTAGCGTGTTTTTCTCCTTGCATTCAGAGGTCAAGTGAGGACGAGAGATTAATCCTAACTGTGTGAGACTCACTGCGTTGGCAGCCCTATCTTTAACACTTCAGGTCCTAATTTCAGCTTTTTTTGGAAGCTCACAACTCCCTCTGAACAATTCCTCCCCCACATGAACAGTCAGTCAAAGCAAGGAGGAGAATCAAAGGTGCCATCCTCTACAGAGCAAGGCCCACCAAACAAAACAGGAGCAAGTTGAGAAGGGAAAATCCTCCATCCATTTCCAGTAGAGGCAGCACAGTCCAGTCCATGCCATAAAGGGATTTTCAGGGTGAGCGACTGGCTGACACCAGAAAACGAGAGAAAGAAATTTCCAGAATTGGGAAATCTAACTGAAGGCATGACTTTTCCCTACTTGGAGTGGAACAGTGGTGGAAAGTTGAGTGTGTCCAGCTTTTTCTTGTTCTTTTTTTAAGACTGGACATAGCTTCTGCCCACTGGGCCTCATCCACCACCACAGACAGATTTGGAGCCGTATTGAAAATCTCCTTTCACTGTAAGAAGATTTTCATTATGAAAGCTGATGAGCAGATGAAGACTGAGGTGGTGAGACAAAGCTACGCATGATGGAACATGGGTCCCCAACAGATTCCCTGCTCAAACACACCTGTTTCAACTCACCCGTTAAGTGCTCGGTTCAGTGAGTGTCAAGTGCTCGGTTCAGTGAGTGTCTGTGGAGCTACCAAACTCTGCACTCCAGGACCAGATTTGAAAACCCCGGGACTAGAACATCAGCAATAATGAACATTACCATCATATGGAAACTACGTTTTGTTAATGTATAAAAAAAAAAAATCAGCATCATTAGTGCAAGCTGTGGTGTCCTAGCTGCAGCTCAGAAATCAATGATAATATGACTGGATGTTTTCCCTCTCCCATTTCTGAGCTGGGGAGGATTATATTCTCTTTTTTACGGACCATTATACATGATTAAACACCGGTATTCCATTTACTTCATGGTTCGGAGCAGCCCAGCCCTCTCCAGAATGGAGAGCTCTCTTTACGCTGACTCAATTTATTAGCATCTCCATCACAATGCATCAATATGTCACTGACTGAGGCCAGTGCTGCTGACCCTGCCAGTCGCAGGTCCTTTAACCACTCGCTTTCTTTATAAATACCCGCAGTCAGACCGCAGAGACGGTGCCTGGCATTAGCGCTGTTGTGCCACGCGTCGCCTCAGACCTTGGCTCCTCCCTCAGTACCACAACTTCCCCTGAATCAGAACACACTCCCGGCCCGCCCAGTGCAAAAAACGTACCCTGCCTGTGCTTAGGACTTTCTTTCCCCCCTTCCTTTTGCCACCAGGATTCATTTTAGCATAGCACCGCTCCCATTATGTGGAAACACTGGCGCTAGTGTGCTAGCCTGCGCCAAGAAGGCCCAGCTGGCTAGCCTCAAAAACGCAGTGCAGGTAGTGAAGCACATGAAACCCCATTAGACGCGCTCCAGAGTGGCCTGTGGCTCTACGCTTTCGCTGGCGTCTGTGTGTGTTAGTGGCTGGCAGGGAAGATGCCCAGAGGGAACATGTGCTTTATCTATTAGTTTAAGGCCCCACTCCCAACAGGAGGGAGGGGGGGAGACCTGGGACTGTGGATAAAGCACTCCAGGCACGGCATCCACTCGCACCTGGCACAGGGACAGGGAGGGGAGCTGAGGGAGAGAATTTCGCACAAAAATGTCCTTAAATGTGTAACACTGCATTGTGAGTTCTGCTTACTGTTAATTGTAGATAATAGATAATTGTAATGTCTCTTTACTAGTGGGACAGCTGGTGGCCTTGTGGTTAGGGCGTTGTCCCTGCAATCAGAAGGTTGTGGGTTTGAATTCGAGCACTGCTAGTGTCATCACTGTGGTACCCTTGAGCAAGGTATCGTCCCCACACACTGCTCCCTGGGCGCCGCTCATTGGTGGCAGCCCCCTGCTTCACTTGGTGAATGGGTTAAATACAGAGAAAGAATTTCACACTGTTTTTTTTTTCATTCTTTATTTCATTCTTTATTTATTTATTAGATTAACCCTTAGAACGCAAGAAGAACAGATCTGTGCCAGAAATGCCTAAATTGTAGGCTTACGGCAAAACACCTCCTTATATGGAAGTTCTCCCGGTTTGTGTTGATGCGCGAGGTGTCAGACCTCATGCTGAGTGGCAGAGCGGCAGCGCACTGAGTGAAAGTGCAGCAAACAGGGAGCGTGTAGTTAGGCAAACACCAATTTTAGACTGTTTTACACCGTTTTTATTTTTTGAAATCAGATTTTACTGATATGCTCTGAGTTCTAAGGGTTAAGTAGTGTTAGGTTTAAGGCTACTGGTCCACTGTGGGCTGACTGCGGGAAGTGTGGGCCGCAAAGGCTCTTCGTGGAGTAGCCACCATTCTGGAATGTGCCTTAATGAGCTGTGGAGTAGGACGACTTACGTGAAAATGTTATGTAGGGCTGTCTGCATAGATCCAGTATTGAGGGACCAAACATAAACAAAATGTAATTGGCCTTATGTACACAGCCTATTAATGAAGCCCCTATAGCGGGACTCTACAGGGCAACCAGCTATCCTGGCTAACAGCAGTGCTCACCTAGCCAATGTTATGACAGTTTAGACAGTGTCTTCCCATCGTTGACCCTTCTATGATCATAATGACCAGCTACCAGTGGTGCTAGACTAGCTAATATTAAAGCTAGTCAGATGGCCTTTCCATGGTCGTTCCACTCATGACTACCTTATAATGACCAATGGCAATTAACAATGAACCCTGAAAGAGAGCAGAGAAGGAAGGAAGGTCAAAAGGTCATTTGTGATGCTCTTCAATGCTGCTGGTTTATTTTTTGATAAAACTCTGAACAACGCAGACTCAGTTTCTCCATTTTCTCCAGTACTTTTTAAAATTTATATCAAGAGAAATGTAGCCAACAATAATAACTGACACACAACAAGCCTTGCGCAAACACTGTCAGGTACCACGTGTCAAACACACACACTTTTGTGCGAAAGCAGTAAGTTCCCGTTTCAGGAAAAGTTTGGGTTTATCTGTCAAAACAGCAGTAGGCGGACTGCATTAGCACTGCTGATGTTGTGCCACTGGCCCACAGCAATTACTCCCCCAAAGGCTGATCCATCACACACACACACACACACACAAACACACGCAAACACACACACATTCTCTCATTCACCCTAAATCAACCCTGGACCCGCTCTCAGCGCACCCACATCCCTCTAACAACTGGACAGGGAACAAAGTCCAGTATGAGAGTGAAACAAAGCTGGGTTTCCATAACAGGCCCCAAAACAGTGACGGCAGGGGCACCGGCAGCCCTGCATTAATCTCTCTGGCCAGAAATGTGGGGTTTACCTGGACCGGCCTATTAGAGACAGCTTACTCAGGCCAAATGACCTGAATTCCCACTAAGCCCCGGAGCTGGTAGGAAATCTCCCAGCATCGGCACCGTTCCAGAATGTCCACCATTCCGGAGGAGTTTCTGAAGGCTGAGCACAGTTTTCATTTTCTAAAATTACACTTAAACGGAACAGGGGTGGGACTGGATGCAGGTTGGTCTTCATCACTTTATATATATAAAAGCATATATAAAAGTTCCCTCCACAGCATTAACGATAAATGCAACACTGAGTGTTTTCTGTAATTATTTATTGATTTTTTTCTGTTGTAAACAGGTATTGTTGTTGTTAGCATGGTTGTTACCATGTTTCCTGTCGACCAATGGGAGGCAGTGTTTCTGACTGGGTGCGCGCATGCATGCGTGCGTGTGTGTGTGGCAGCTCTTATCTCAAACACATTGAGCATTGGAATATCATGAAACTGATCCCATTTAGGGCAGCACCCCAAATAACAGCATACATGTAATAAATAATGTGCAAGTGGAAGAGGATCCTTACAAACAGATCTAGGGTCTGGAGGATTTCATACATAGCCAGGTAACTGTAAGCTTAGCTTGATGCAATCCTGGATTTCCTCACGTCAGTGGATCACCTTTTACTGGGCTAAATCACCACGGCAACTCATGCCGCAGGGCTTACCAGGGCTAGGGTTGGGATTTTGGACCAATCAGGGCCGAGCTTCTAACCAGTATCACTAATGTTCTAGGTGCTAAAGTTCTGTTGTGAAATACAGATCTGTCATTACACTGGTAATCGTGTGAAGGAACGGCACACATTACGATCTAAGCTCATAAATGAGACCTGTTGGCTGCAAACTTTGCCCCTCTCCAGTCAATGTACTCACCTGTGTGTTACTATGGCAACCAGTGTGGATATGTGAGCAAATGTGACTACAGTCTGACCATACAAACCAGACAAACCAGATTTGGAATCTAAAAACTGTGTCCAAAGTACCTTTTAATGTGAACAATCTTTTTCTAATAAGAAATTTAATGAAGGGGCTTTGGTTTTATACATATATATATATATATATATACATATTTGTGTGTGTAGTGTGTATATGTGTGTGTATACACACATATACATATATACACACACACACACACACACACACACACAAACATATATTTTTTTAAAGAACTAAAGCACATTGCCCTGTTCTTCTCAAGAAATACCTAAATAAATAAGTGTTTTAAATATGAATTACACGGCGCTGAGCCCTGTCTTTGCCCAGCCCTGAAGTTGTCTTGAAGGAACAGCATCTCTGCGCCCAAAATAGCTCTCCCAGATATTTCAAGGGCACGTCACTGTTTGTGATGCCTGAAATGTACTTCGGCACAACTTCACAACTTCACCCTGCAGAGGCTGAGAGATGACTGCTTAGCTGAGCACCTTCGGAGCGGCAGTGGCGGTATAAATGTATATTCTTGTTGTCATAACAACAATTCATATCTCTGAAATGGAACTTTATAACAGAAGGAAAAACATTCTTAACCCTTTAAAGCCAGATTTCCAGATTTTCCTTGGGTTTCTATGGGTCTGTTATGATGAAATGCTCTCAGATGGTGTTTTGAAATAGTGTTGAATAAATACATACATATATACACACATACATACATACATAAATAAGTAAAACAATCGTACCAGGGCCTTCATTGGAAAGGCAAGGCGATGCCCCTCTGTGGGAAAAAAAAAGAGTACAGTGCTGTGCAAAAGTCTTGGGCACCAGCAAAAATAATATTTAATGTTTAGACAAGCAGTAAGTGTTTTCCCACATCAATATTACTAAAAGAACTAGACAAAACTAAAAAGAATAAATACAAATGACATTATACAGTAAATAGTGATTTTATGTTCAGTATATCAAAGTGTTTCTAGTGGAAGTCCGGTGTTACTTGTAGTTTCCATCAGAAACCTGGTTTGACTCAATCAGTCCTTCATTAAATTAAATCAGGAGCCTCTGATGGAATTTCACAAATCCAAACAACGGCTGGAGGAACCGAGGAGAAATCTGGAACCGAACCTGTGTTCTCCTCACCAACTCACACAATATCAACTACTTTTTTTACAAAACAAAATCTTGATGCTTTTTACTGCTTTCTTGTTTGTTTGCATTTATTCTAATGTTAACTTTGCTGGCAGAAATACACTTTATCACATGCTGAGAAAAATGGCTTTAAACAATTTTAAACAAAAGTGCTTAAGGATTTTGCACTGCATGTCTCATATGAGGAGCTCCAGAGAAAATTAGTCCGAAACCTAAGAAATGAAGGTCCTGAGAGGGTTAAAGTTAACGCCTATCCTGAAGCAAATCATTCATTTTTGGAGTGAGTGAAATCTGGCTTTAAAACATTTTTCCTTTTGTTAGTTCCATTTCAGAAATTTGAAATGTTATGACGTATATATATATATATATATATATATATATGTATAAATATGCCCTAATTCACGAAGAGTTCTGACACACTGATGATGAAATACCCATATAGTGTTTTTTAAATCAGTTCTGCTCACGTCTGTGGCGTGTTTTATGTGAGAACAGTGGTTTCATTGTGCTGATAAAATCGAGCACAGACATTTCAAGCCCATCCTTTTATCACTCCTCATTCAATATTCCCCTCGCTGCATATCTGAAATTCACAGACAGACGCACGTCTAGATTTAACCGAGCCGTCCCGAGCATCCTTCTATAAGCTTTTCATTTATTCACGCTGGGAAGACCTCATTCCTGCTGTTGTTGTTGAAAAATATTTTGATCTGAAGAGGCAAAAACAAGAACTCGATGACTTCTGTCTAAGTAACGACTTTTGTTTTGTGGCGAACGACATTCATGCACAAGATCCACCTTTAAACTGCCTTTAAAAAGGTCCAATTTTATTAGAGGGTTTACTTATGGTCTATTTATTCCTCAGAATTAAATTGTTAATGTGCCTTTAAGACTGATTAATCTAAATGAGCTCTGTTCTGACTGGCTGCCCTGTATTGTCCCTCGTTCAGAAGGCAGTCCAGGCTGAAAACACTCTTTGTAACTTCAGTGTGAGTGAGTTTGGTTCAGCACATTGAACCGGGGTATATATGGAAATGCATTGGTTTTTGTGACATCACAAATGCATCCATACATCCATTCTCTTAACCAGGGTTTGGTGGGGGGAATGTTGGAGTCTATTCCAACACTCACAGAGCGAAAGGTGGAGAAACACCCCGGAAGTCCATTACAGGAGACACACACATACACACACACACACACACACACACACACACACACACACACACACACACACACACATGGTTGCTAGTTCACATCTCCAGGCCACCCAACACGCCGTTCTTTGGACTGTGGGAGGAAACCAGAGATTCCAGCAGAAACCCACACAGAGACCTGGAGAACATATACACTCACATAGAAAGAACCCTGGTCACCCCATCCGTGAAGCAACCCCAGAACCGTCTTACTACAGTGCTGCCCACCACACCATCCCAATCGCAAAAGCAACAAATTTGAAATGCATTGGTTTTGCTAGTTAGTATCTACAGGCCAGATGTTTGGGCCCACTCTCAGATTAAAAAATAAATAAATAAATTATACAATGCTCTTTCAAAATTTTATTACAAGAGAACATTAGAAATACTTAAACAAATGTAACTGACTGGCTTTTAATGTACGGGTGGGCCCAAACTTCTGACCTGTAGTGTGTATATGGACTGCATTGAGTGGTCATAACCCACATCAAAACATGAGGAAAAGTCAGATAACCATGATATTGGCCCTTTAATCTGCAGCATGAATCCTGACACATCTAAGTAGAAGTGACTGGAGTAAACTTGATTAATATGATAAACCTCTGATGGGTTCAGGACGATGGCTTGTAAATTGGCACCTCGTAAAAGTAAAGACGTGCATGATAGTGTTTAATTAACGCCAAGCAGATGTCAACCGCACAGAAAATGTGTGTGATGATAAAACTAAGGAGTGTGTGTGTGTGTGTGTGTGTGTGTGTGTGTGTGTGTGTGTGTGTGTGTGTGTGTGTGCGCGTGTGTGTGATGCTAACCTGATCATCATAGCGATAAGTGAGGTACTGCTCCCCTGTTGTGTCCTCCAAAAAGCTTCCTTGTGGAGACAGAGCGAATTCAGGCAGAAAGTAGGCGCTCTGGGACTCTGAGGCCCCCTGAGAAAGAAAACAAACAATTAGACCCGCATCAATACAATAAAGGTGGTCTACACAGGTCTAACATCCAACCAGAGAGATGCCCAGTTTACTGTTGTCCCTGCTTTGATCCAGTATGAATGTGCAGTGTGTATTTTTTACAGTCTGACAGTAATAATTGTGGACTGGTTTTAAACCAGTATGAATCTGGAATGTGTAGTTTCTACAGTCTGGTAATAATAACTGTGATTTTAATCTAGAATCAATCTGCTTTGTGTATTTTTTCCTTCTGACAGCAATGATCGAGGAAGGAGTTTACTCCAGTATGAATGTGCAGTGTGTAGTTTTACTACCTGACAGTAAAAATTGTGGAAGGATTCTAATCCAGTATGAATCTGCAATGTGTGCAGTTTTTTTTACAGTCTGACAGTAATAATTGTGGAGGGATTTTAATCCAGTATAAATCTGCAGTGTGTCGTTTTTACAGTAATAATTATGGAGTGACTTCTATGGGAATTTAGAGAACCAACCCCAAGCCAGTTAAATGCCACCCATTATATGACCTCCAGACTGCTTTATTTCATTGGTTGTTGTCACTTTTGATTAAGCGAACCCTTTAAGAAAACACAAAACGTCCCACATGGCGGCTGTCCAAAGGAGGACAAAGGAAACGCTGTAAATTTGACAGTGTGACATAAAATGAAACTTTATACCAAAGAATTCTTCTTTGCTTTGATACTTGCCATGTATTTGTGGACAAAACTGCATTCCCAGAAGAAAGAAAGCGGAAAGCAAATCAAGTCCTGCATCCCGAGTTCGGGACAGGCGAGGACAGAGGATTATTCTACCTCACTTGGCTGAATCTGATCCAGGCTTACAGTATCTTAAATCACCATGCTATTGCTCCAGGCTTCACTGGGGAACCTCGAAATTCAGCTCACAGAGTGATTTAGCAACTCACCCCATAAACCAACTACATCAGGCACACACGCGAACATACACACTAAACACATCCACACACTGCATGCCGAGACTGTGTACAGCGTTTCCACATCAATAAATTATTGCAACAGAATTTTGCATTTTATAGTACTGTGCAAAAGTCTTGAGCCACCCCTCATTTCTTCATATTTTGCTTCCAAAGATCCAGACTTTCTTGTATTTT
>JBBPCZ010169929.1:0-11936 GCA_037974445.1 Brycinus macrolepidotus
TGTGTGTGTGTGTGTGTGTGTTTGTGTGTGTGTGTGTGTGTGTGTGTGTTGTGGTTAGCTCTGCTGGAGAGGGCAAATAAAGGTTGGTTTGCTTTAGGTCAGTGGGTCTGAAGCTGGGAAAGCCAACAGTGTTGGTTAAGTCCTAAATCACTGCCACCGGACTGTTGCGCTTTTAACTGTCCACAAAATGAAATGGCTTAATGCCACTGACTTTTATTGCTTTAAAAAATGCTCTAAATAACAATGCTGGGCTTCGCTTGCACATAGCACTGTTGGCCTCACAGTTGCAGCAGGAATAGGTGTCACCTGGAGTACTTGGGAAAATAAAGGGATTTTCTGAGCTGAAGAACCACCACGATCCCGTTTCTCATTAATATTCCATATATACTACTATTATGTAATGTCCAGTTTTTTTATGTTAAACCCTGTATTTGCCTTACTTCTAAGGATCTAGAAATAGTAAACATTGGACATCTGTGGACATTTATGTGCCTGTGTTTTTTTGGTATCCCAGATGCTGTTCTAGATGTGTGAAAATGCACCAGAAATAGGCAGTTGGAGGCCCATATTGAGTGAGTGCAACAGCAAGGGCAAGGATGTGTCGGGATTGCATTATAGAGATATGAAAGTAATTAAGTTTTCTGAGTTTGCATTGTCTTCTGCTGATCAGCGGAAAGGCTGACCGCTCCAGTGCAAGCGTGACATGTTAACATTCCCTCTGTGTGCTGTGTAAACATCTTTGTTTGGTCCTTGAAGATGTCTAATGACAGTGCAGTACACCAGATTCAGTCTTATGAAACTTCAGATTTTCCAAGAGAAGACTCTTCAGATCTATGGCCGTAGTGTAGATGGTCTGTAGAACTTAGCAATTATACCTTCCCTTAGCAATTATAACTGTGATTAAGACCTCAGATTAAAGTGAGGAAAGCCAGACTACACCATAGCCCGAGAAGTGAGACAGTTAGACGTTAGGTCATCTTGAATGACTCAGTATTGTCCTAAAATTTAATGTCTTATGTCTGTTGTGGTGACCAGGACATTCCCCTGCACCATATGGCATGGGACTGGTCAATGTTTCCTAAATCACACCAGAGTACTGCCACAGTGCCCATCGACTATAAAAGTTAGCAGGAACTACCAGCCAAGCTTCATGCCTCATGCCGTTAAACTCTAGGCCCCTGGTCCTGGAGATCTACCTTCCTGAGAAGTATAATTCCAGCCACAATCTGCAAAACATATTGCTTATGAACCTCTTCAGAAGACCCTGATTGGCTGGAGCATTAATTATGGGGTGGGGGCAGCATGTTAGATGCAGGTTGGGCCTAAAAACAGCAGGGAAGTAGATCCTCCAAGAGGAGGGCTAGTGGCCTCTGCTCTGCTCTTATTATTTATTTATTAATCTTAAGACCAAAGCACAGACCTGTGAGCCTAGAATGTTCTCCTCATTCATGCTGTTCTAGGATGCCCCCTCCATCACAATGAAGAATGTTCTTATTGATTCGTGCTTTTCTAGAAAGTCTACATCCCACACTGTTCTAGAATGTTTTCCCCTATTCACAGTTTAGAATGTTCTCCCCTATTTACACTGTTCTAAAATGTCCCATGATCTAAATTGTCCCATGAAATATTCACGTTGTTCTACTTCATTCAAGCGTATTATGCAGTAATGTCTATGAATTGTTTAACATCCAACAGGAAACTAATATGCAGTGTATGTAAAGTGAGTGTGAAAGGGAAGCGTTAGAGTTTATGGGGTTAAACTGAGGCAGAGGGGACAAATGGAGCACCGTCTTTGATCTTTGATCTGGCAGACTGAGTTAAAAAAGCCAACTGGAAGAATCAGTAGTGCCGGGTCTGTGCCGGTGACACTGATGGAAATAGCTCGGCCGCACAGGCTTTGCTGTTGTTCGGCTATTTTAATTCTGCCAGGCAGTAAATCAGAGTGCGAACGTATGCGTGAAAGTGTGTTTGAGAGTGCTCGTGTGTGCATACACACAATTGAGATTACAGAGGGCTTGCTGGGTTGTCAGAGGGTTTGACTGATGCTGATCTGAGGCTCTGGGAAGAGCTGCAGAGCACTCGGGCAGAGCACAGAGAGATGGACCTGCTGCACTATTGCCCTACTCAATCATCAAACTCAGTCATCATCTAGCCTTCTGCAGCTCTGACAAACGCTTTATTTTAAGACTGGCCCACGTGCCATGCCTTACTCGTTATAAAAGAGCTTAGTTATTATGAAATGGTTTGATAGGGCTGTCATTCGCCACATAGTTAGGAGCAATTCAGAACATTATGAACACACTGTGACTTGGCATCAAAGATTGTATTGCAATAGCATCACTGGAAATAATACTTAAAATGGGTCCGTGATGAAAGCTGACATGGTGGGATGCTCCGAATACCTCGGTTGTTTGTGCTCTTTTTGGGATTGAGATGATGTCAAGAAGGGACTCAGATGAAGCCGGTCGATCCTTAAATGCTTTGGTGCTTAACAAGTGGCAAAAATAAGCGCCTTCCCTGCCGGGCCTGTCCTCGGCTTTTAATCAGAAAGGATTTGAGAGGCTTGACTGAAAATCACACACTTGGTGCAAAGTTATGCAACACCCTTGCGAGCGAATGCTTAATATGTCATTCAGAATTGTGGTGCAGAATTAGAGTGAAGATAATTGGGAGGTGTCTCTGCACCTACAGCATCTACGTACTATACGAAGACCTCCAACTACTTTGAGAGATCTGCCTATAGACCTACACACAAATCTTCTCAAAAAGAACATGGGTGAAGACCTTGACAATGTGGAAACTGTAGCTGATGGCTGTGGCTGTCTTAATTTCAGTCTATCACGAACAATGCTGATCGCCCTCTTCACAGTGTTGTGACTGAACTGATAAGTACTTTTAGTCACAACAGCATACTCACCAGCATAAAGGGCTCCACTGAGTGCCACAGAAAATCCTTCCTTCCCACTGCCATCAGACTCTTTAACTCCTCCCCCTGTCACACACACACACACACACACACACACACACACACACACACACACACACCAGACTCTATAACTCCTCCCCCTATCACATATCCACCCATCAGACTCTATAACTCCTCCCCCGTCACACACCTACCCGTCAGATTCTATAACTCCTCCTGCTGTCACACACACTCGCATCAGACTTTATAACTCCTCCCCCTGTCACACATCCATCCATCAGACTCTATAACTCCTCCCCCTGTCATATACATACCTTTCAGCCTCTATAACTCCTCTCCCCTCCTAACCCTTATTGAGTTTAAATCATTTTTATTTTGTGCATTAGTATTACCATGTGAAATATCATTCAGTTTTATTACTGGGTGCTAAATCATTTTTGTGTAATTTATGTGTAATATCTTATTATTATTATGTGCAATAGTCGTCAATATACCTGATCTACTACTGATCTCTGTTATGTGCAATAATATCCTCCTAACTGCTATTTCTGTTGCTAGTAATTCACTTAACTGTAGGTCACTAATCCACAGTATGTATACCCTAGCATTTGTGTATATATCAGAATCAGAAAACTTAATTGATCCTGGAGGAAATTACTTAACCCCATAGCATAGTTTATTTTGTATTGAGTATTTTCTGCAGTTTTTATTGGATATTGGATTTAGACTTTATATTTTTTTATTATTCTTGTCTTGTGTCTCTGTGTGTCTGTGCAGTCGTAACATAAGCCATTTTCTCCAACATCAATCAAGTTTTCTGATTCTGATTCTGACAAATCTATAATACGGGTGCTAGAACAGACAAGAGGGTAATTCCCACTTTTCCCTGGTCCAGCACAGATGGTTCAACTCAGCAGTTAACTGTTAAGTCATTTATTGGCTCAGTCAAATGTGTTTAAGCAGGGAGAGAACAGTCTTTCTGTGGCAAAACAGAAGTCTCTTTTCTCACTTTCTATCTACTGCAGATGACGTCATCAGAGATCATCGTCCCCGGTTGGCTGCAGCACCTGCTCGTCGTGCTCCTGAAGCTCACCCTCTCCTGCGCCTCACCGGTGAAAGTTGCCAATGGGACGGCGTGCAGCGCTCGAGGACCTGCTTCTTACATCTTGGTATTTACTGGCCACTGGAGCCCACAGACATTCCCAAAACAGTACCCTCTTTTCCGGCCCCCCGCACAGTGGTCCAAACTCGTAGGTAAGTCCAGAGTGTGTGATGGAGTTACACATGTGAGAAGGAAGAGATGCAAATTTGTGATATAACTCATTATTATTTGGTTCATTTATCTATTCATACCGTCTCTGCTTCCTTTTCTGCAACATTTTCTTCTATAGTGCAACAAAACAATAGAAGAAATTATATACATTTCAGATGTGTTTATCCTTACAATTTGCAATTTGAGGAAACACTCAAGCTTCAGGACAGTCAAACCAAGTCAAATTTAGTTTATTTTTATAGCCAATTATCATACACAAGGATGCTTTACAGGAATAGAATAAAACTATTAAGCATAAAAATAGTAGGAGGTAAACAAGAATAAAAGAAATAAAAGAATACATAGAAAATCAATAAACCTTTAAGTAGGGAGCAGTGCAAGAGGATGTAGGCTTATTCAGATAGAGAAGCAAATGTGATTCAATAGATCATCAGGAGAGGAGATGTTGAATAGATGAGTCTTCAGGAGGATCTTGAAGATAGAGAGGGATTCTGCTGCTCTAGAACATTCTAGAACAGATTGGATTGAGGCATTCTAGAACCATGTGAATCAGTGAGGGCATTCTAGATCCATGTGAATAGGGGAAAATTTTCTAGAACAGAATGGATTGGGAGGCATTCTAGAACAGTGTGAATGGGGTTAACATTCTAGAGCAGAATGGACTGAAAGGCATTCTAGAACAATGTTAATCGTTGGGGGCATTCTAGAACAATGTTAATCGTTGGGGGCATTCTAGAACAATATTAATTATTGGAGGCATTCTAGAACAGTATGAATGGAAGAAAATATTCTAGAACAACGTGAATCAACGATGGCATTCTAGAATGGTGTGAATGGGGGAAAACATTCTAGAACAATGTGAATCAATGGGGGGCATTCTAGAACAGTGTGAATGGGGAAAACATTCTAGAGCAATGTGAATAAACTGAGGCATTCTAGAATGGTGTGAATGGGGGAAAATATTATAGAACAATATTAATCAATGGGGGCATTCTAGAACAGTGTGAATGGGGGAAACCTTCTAGAACATAGTGCAAGCTCCATCCACCCGGGTTGCTTCTGGAGGGCCATGGTTGACCACTGGCAATGAGTCCACTCCAGTGAGAGACACAGTGGGACTCAGCTTGGCCGTAGCATTTCCTCACCTTGTGATGTGTCGTGGGGCTGAGGACTCACAGCTGGTCTGTTAACCCACCACGTTGTCCCCCCACCCCCCCCACACACACGTTCACGCATCTCCCCCCGGCACCTCCTCCATGTGGGAGTGAGACAGCCTAATGAGGAAAGCAGAGAGAGAGGGAGAGGGTAACTGTAACCAGATGATGCAGGGTACCCCCACAGGTTCCCTGAATTTAGGGAGGGGAGCTAGGAAAGAGAGAACCAGAGAAATAGAGGCAGACCTGAAAGGGTAACAGGTTAGAAACTGCCCTATTACATATACTTCAGCCCAGTGGTCTGCAATGGCCATTTACTTTAATGGCAACTGCCAGACATTTAATAAGAATCTCTGCTCCGGGCATCAGCAGTATCTGTACCCGCTTCTAGGCAACACCAGCCAGGATAGGATGCAGAGCTGGACGGCCCCAGCCGAGACATTTACAACCGAAAGAACTTGGAAAACCTGGGGTTTCGTAGATGTGTCCAGTGCCTCCTGGCTGGCTCTTCTTTTCTTTATTCCCTCCTGCATAGTTTTTAATCATTGGCTTGAACTGAACCTTCAGCAGTGGTGACTGTAATGAAGAGATCCCGTCTGCATGAGGGTTTATAAAGACAAAGACCAAGATGGTAACAGGAGAAGGAGGAGAAGATTGCAGTGGTTTTGTGGTGGACTTGCCTGAGTTTTGGCACTGACTAGTCACGCTCAGGCCAAACCAGTCAGACACTGCGTGCGGACAGATGGGACTTGTCTGTGGACCAAACGGCATCTGCATCACTGTGTCTCCCTCTTTCCCTCCTCACCTCACTTTGAATTTCCGCCAGACCATGATGGTTTGTAGCTACTTTAAACACAGTGGGACATAAATGATACGCCTAATGACTTTCGAAGCTACTTTAGGTCGCTTGTCTTCGCTTCCTCCAAAATTTTGGAATGAGTGAATCAGGTCGTGAGCTGTTCTTGCAGTTGCAAGGTCTGGTTTTGTCTGTTTCATGGTTTGCTAACTCAGAATAGGACATTGTGTTTACATCCAGGAGACCTAAAACCAGCAAATGTTTTTGCTGATTTCTAAGAATACTAATTGTACCGGCTTCTGGCAAATGATTTATGTTCTGAGCAGTGCTAATGTTGATCACAGATGGATGTGAGAGTTTGGATGCTGAGATATGAGAAGAATCTGCATCTGATACAGCCAGCCTGCCTCTCACCCGTTTGTTTTTCCACAATCCTAATCACCTCTGAACTCAGGGTGGAGGATGGGCACTTTCCTTACTGGCTATAAGGGAGATTTTTTACAGCGGCCCTCTGTTTTCTCTCATGTACACCGTTAAAAGCTTTTTATGAGTGTTAGCGCTCTTGCATTTCTTTCAGTGGAATCTCACCAAAAGGTTCAGGGTGTGTTGAAAGTGAGACAGAAGTGTGAACTATAATTATACGTCTCACGAGTGAAAGCAATTCTATGTACTGTATGCACTGCGGCCTGTAGAGATATTATTTCTTTACAATACTTTTTAGATTTATTGCTGATTTATTTGTTGGTCACATTTGATGACTGACTTGCTATTCAGATGGATTACGTTTAAATGTTGCATTTCATTTTGTACATGACTACTTACCCTTTCTTTCTTCCTTCTGTTTTGCTACAGCCGTCACCCATAATGATCAGTACCGGCTGTGGCAGGAGGGGGCGCCGGCAAGTCCTGGCGTCCAGCACTTTGCTGAGTTGGGTGTAACGGTGGAGCTGTTGAAGGGAGCGAAGGAGGCGAGGAAGACGAGATCGGTGGCCTCCATGTACCGCACGGCTGGGATTCCCACCGGCGTTGGCCACAGCTCCACTGAGCTGCTCCTGCATCCCAGGAACCCACTGGTACATCCATACTGGGAGATAACAAGAGACACAGACGATGCATAGTTATCAGACCAAGCACTGCAGGGGTGTAATAACTTTTAAACCTGACTGCCAAAAGTACTGAGTTTAACGTTCAACCTGTAAGTTTTTGTAAGAAGCTGTAGGAATTTACTTGGTTAATCCCTTAAATGTCTAGAATCTGATGGCAGCTCCAGGCTTCCTCTTCATACTCCTGTAACTTAAGAATAACTCAATAACTCAATATAACTCAATACTGTTGAGTTATACTGAGTCATTGAGTTATTCAATGACTCAGTATAACTCAACCTGGTCACTGGGGTGGTACCCTCAAAAGTATGTCTTCAGTATTTTAATTTCCTTAATTTTCTTAATTTTAATGTACCTAAATTACTTTCGGAGACTTGTGGCAGTAACAATTTTTTTCAGACAGTGTAGAGGCCATCAAATAATATATCAGTCAAGTGAAGACTAACAACAATCAGTCTGATTAGTATAAATGTTCAATCTTGGCATTAATGCTGAGAAAAGGCCAAAACTGAGAACACTACATCTTTAATATTTAGTTTACATAGGGTGGTCTTGGTGTAGTGTGGTTGTAGCTCCCATCATTTAAAAACAATAAGGAAAAGCAGAGCAGCTTTCCAGAGCCATCTATAGCTGCAGAATCTAAGGGGAATCTAAGGGGTTAAATCAGGAAAAACACTAAACTCTGACCTTAACCTTTTGTTAACCCTACCCTTAATACCCATCACAAGACACAAAGACAAGGAGAACCTAATCCTTGGCCTAATCCTATTCTTCAACATATCCTTAGCATATCGAACATCTTCTAGTATGGGAACTAAGGTTTGTTAGGCACAATTTGTCTCAGTTTAGGATCCTTTGGTCTAAAATGTTCAAACTCAAAAAAAAAACAAAAAAAAAAACAGAAAAGCAGTAAAGGGTAAAAATAAGATTCCTGTCAGCATAAACATAGTTGAATAGAACTAAAAGGATAATTCAGTATGTGCTTTAAAGTACAATCGAAGCTTAAGATGTCAGAAGTGAGTGAATGGAATTGAATTATCCAACCCTGGCTGGTATACACTCTCAAAAACTACATTTTTTCTTTGTCTGCTCTTGTCACTGGGGTGGTACCCCTAAGGTAATGTCTTTAGTATTGTAATTTCCTTACATTTAATGCACCTAAATTGCTTTTGGGGCAGTACCATTTTTTCAGACAGTATATAAGCCATCAAATAACCATCAGTCTAATTAGTATAAAAGTAGAATCTTGGCACTAATGCTAGGAAAAGGCCAAAACTGAGAACACTACTTCTTTCATATTTAGTTTACATATGGTGGTCTAGGTGTACTGTGGCTGCAGCTCTCATCATTTATAACAATAAGGAAAAGCAGAGCAGCTTTCCAGAGCTATCCAATGCTGCCGAAACCCCTAAACCACAACCTCCGCTTTGCCCCCCCTCCCCAGTCCCGTGCCCGCTGTTCTGGGCTGTGTCCTCAGCACCCTCAGTCCTGGAGAAGGAGATGAATCCGTCACCCAGGTCCTACTTTACACTACTTCTTGTTTATTTTACTTCAGCGGTTGCTTTCCAGTGACTCATAGGCTGCTGCTGGGTCTTTAATTCGTGGGGGAAGTTTGGACGAAGCAGCTAAAATGGGCACGGGTGGTAACGTGGTGACCTACATATCTTTATTACCCATGCAAACCTATTTTCACTACTGTGCACCTGCAGACAAAAAGGAGCTCCATTAAAAAAATGGAAAAAAAGGCCCATTAAAGGCCCTGGTTGGTCTTAGCTGACTGCGACAGGGTGGGATGTCTGTTGAGGCGAGGCTGTTTTTAGAACTGCAGGCCAACGAGGCGCGGGTGAGGTCAGGCTGGCTGGTCAGCGCCTGTGTGTGTGTGTGAGTGTGTTTGTGTGTGTTAGGAGATATCATAATGGCATGTGAGTAGGCACCAGTGTGTGTGGAACGTGATATTTATCTGTGTTTATTTGGCCTCTCACACCTGCCACACATGAGTGCACTTGAACAAGGGGACACACATACACACAAACACACAGACACACTGGTCAGCACACACCACAATGACACCTTATTTGGATAACCCACTGTAGATGCTTACTTTGCATTTGACTAAATATCTATTACATTGGCACTAAACCTAACCCTAGTTCTAAACCTAACCACGGTACTAATCCCAGCCCTAACACTGTTGAGTTTCATCAGTTTATTAGCAATTTGTAGATAATCTGTTGGAGGCTATGCAAATAAAGTGGGACCCAACTCTCTCTCTCTTTCTCTGTCTCTCTCTCTCTCTCTCTCTCTGTCTGTCTGTCTCTCTCTGTCTTTCTCTCTATCTCTCTGTCTCTCTCTCTCTGTCTCTCTCTGTATCACTCTCTCTCTCTCTCTCTGTCTCTCTGTCTCTCTATCTCTCTCTCTCTCTCTGTCTCTCTCTCTCTCTTTGTCTTTCTCTGTCTCTCTGTCTCTCTCTCTCTGTCGGTCTCTCACTCTCTCTCTCACTCTCAGGTCCAACCTGCAGGGACTGACAAAGTGGACTTTGTAAACTACTTTTGTATAAAGGCTTCATTCGAACTGAAATGGAAAAAAACATTTTTTAAATTGCTGAGTTATTCAGTCACCCCTTCTAATTCAGCGATGGCTAGATTAGTATTATTCCTCCCTGGGCTGTGGAGCAGTGGAACTGCTTTCTCATGATGGTTCAGCATCTTTGTTGAAGGCCACAGTTTATCCAGTATCAGTACTTGACCTCACTAATGCTTTTGTGGCTGAATGTAATAAAATCCTAACGGTTATGTTACTGCAAAAGGATTTACCCAGGTTTTTTGAGGTTACAGTGAGGGTTGGGTTTAACACAAAAACAGAGAGAAATCAAGTGCATAATGAAGCTTAATTGTAACAGCAATAATTGCAACAGGTAACAGCAGACAGAAACTCTAGCTGTTTCATTCTGTACATCTCTGGAAATCATAAATCCAGGTCACAGAGGACGTTATGGAGCCGACTCATGTGGTTTTAGCGCGGATAACAGATTGCTCTGTTAGTTCACCCACACTGCAATCAACTTTTATCGGTTTCTTAGTTTACCTGCTCCTGCTGTATCACTGTCTCCAAATGGAAGTGCACCATTGGGGCAAGGCTCACATTCGAACGTTTCTGGACGGACTGGGTTTCACTGGGGCGACCACATAATCACAGGGTGAGGATTGGAATATCAATTGATGGATTTAGTTTGGAGAGACCCGTAAGCCACAATCGCACAGGCCCTTAAGACGAATGAGTGTATCAAAGGCCGCAAATTTGTGGCTCATAAATATTTATGAGCCACTTTTTGGGCCGATTATGTGTTTAATGGGAAACAGGCAGCACCAGTGCAGCGTTCCTGAGTGAACTGAGAGGCAGGCGAGGAAACGGCAGTGATTTCCAGCAGAGACTCAGACTGAGAGAAATATGGGACGGTTAATGTGAATTTTCGCCAAGGCGTTGAAGTAGTGAATTAATGGATATAGAAGGGAAATAGAAGGACCGTGTGCGAGTGTCAGGGCATGTTTTATTGTGTCATTGTTCAAAATTTTTTCTGTTACTGAGGTCAAGGCTAGGTTTGTTTTTTGAGTTAGGCTTAGAAAAATGTAATAATATATAGTATCTATCTATCTATCTATCTATCTATCTATCTATCTATTTGCCTATCTGTCTGTCTATCTATCTATCTATCTAGGCAGATGGATATATAGCTTTATCTTTTGTTAGAATAATAATATGGGATATACTGCTATTACTTATGTGTATTTGCATATATATTATTCAAAAACAATGGTTGTGTGTGTATGTGTGTGTGTGTGTGTGTGTGTGTGTGTGTGTGTGTGTGTGTGTACACACATATTCCAACTGCTCTGACCAGTGTCCATTGACCAGACTAGACTGCAGAGAGATGTAGCCACATTTGCCTTTCTGCGCCAGTGAAATTGATATAGCAGGGTGGTTTCCTGGAAAAGCCGCAGCGCTCGGACAGGAGGAGGTAGAGGAGAGGAGAGATGAGAGGAGGAGGAGGAGAGGGAAGAGTAAAGGGAGTCTGGCCAGGCTTTTAAAGCCACTTCTCTGCATTTTTTGGTAACATTCATCGTTTTTTGAAACAGGGCACATAAAGTTGAAACATCACTGAAGGCCGATCAGTTTTACACAAAAAAATGCAACGTTTGAACCCTTAAAAATAAAATTTGTCAATATGGCTCGTATCTATAAGAAGAATCACTGTTGGTTGCCTAAAGAACCTTGTAAAAGGGTTGTAAAAGAACCCTCCATTAAACAGTTACTTAAAAGTGGTTCTTCTATGGCATCACCCATAGGCACCTTTTACTTTAAAGAGTACCGCATGTACACGCAACAATAATGTGAATGATAAAAGTTAAGATCTTTGTCCCGACCGTGGCCTCGGAGTAACCTTAGCTACCTCATGTCTCAACAACGTGGTGATTCTAGCCTTTCAGAAGTGATGCCAGTAATAAGCAGCAGTGGGTCTGAACTGTCCATTTGGTTGCACTCTATATGCCAGAGAACAAAAAAAGATCATGGTCCACTCAAGAACTTTGGCTGCACATCAGCTTTTGCTCTTAATCTTGAAATAGGCATGTCCCACAGGGCCGTGTGTGTATGTGTGTGTGTGTGTGTGTGTGTGTGTGTGTGTGTG
>JBBPCZ010169957.1:0-16651 GCA_037974445.1 Brycinus macrolepidotus
TCCAGCACCACCATGCTGAACACAGGGGCCCCCCAGGGCTGTGTGCTCAGCCCTCTACTGTTCACGCTGCTGACCCATGACTGTGCAGCAATGCACAGCTCAAACCACATCATCAAGTTCGCCAATGACACCAGACAGCATACAGAGAGGAGGTGCAAAGGCTGACGGACTGGTGCAGAGTCAACAACCAGTCCCTGAATGTGGAGAAAACAAAAGAGATAGTTGTTGACTTCAGGAGGGCGCAACATGACCACTCCCCACTGAACATCGGCGGTTCCTCGGTGGAGATTGTCCAGAGCACCAAGTTCCTTGGTGTTCACATCACGAAGAACCTCACGTGGACCCTCAACACCAGCTCCATCACCAAGAAGGCCCAGCAGCGCCTCTACTTCCTGCGGAGACTGAGGAGAGCGCACCTTCCACCTCCAATCCTCACCATGTTCTACAGAGGGACCACAGAGAGCATTCTCTGCAGCTGCATCACAGCCTGGTATGGGAATTGCAATGTTTCGGACTGCAAGACCCTACAGAGGATTGTAAGGACAGCTGAGAAGATCATCGGGGTCTCTCTCCCCTCTATCATGGACATTTACAACACACACTGCATCCGCAAAGCCACCAGCATTGTGGATGACCCCACTCACCCCTCAAACACTCTCTTTACCCTCCTCCCATCTGGAAAAAGTTTCCGTAGCATACAGGCCTCCACTGCCAGAATGGGGAACAGTTTCTTGCCCCAGGCCATCAGACTCCTCAACCGGAACTGAAGCATAAAACACAAACACACACACCACACACACCCCCTCCCTTCCCTCACCCTACCCCCTTGAGAAACTCAGACTTTAATAACCTGTTAAAATACTCTTTTTTATACTGCACATTCTGTTGCTGCTACAAACTGCACAATTATATTTATTGCTGTTAAAAATTGCACAATCACATTTATTGCTGTTTTGCATTTTTTGCACATGTAATCTTTGCACATCTCTGCTGCTAGAATACAGTACCGGTCTAAATACTGTATTCATCCTCACTGAAACCATTGTCAATTGCACTGAACGGTGTTTTGTCTTGTCTCGTTAGTTGTATTGCTCTTTGTCCTGTTTGCACTTGTGTTCTGTTCTGTGCTGTTCTGTTCTGCTCTTGTGTTGCACCATGGTCCTGGAGGAACGTTGTTTTGTTTTTACTATGTACTGCGTGTATATGGTAGAAATGACAATAAAACCTATTTGAACTTGAACTTGAACTTGCTTCGTCCCATCGCAATCAGTAGGCCTGTTATTCAACACCAATGACATCTGTAAATGTTCTCATCTCCCTGACACTATAAAGCTCAGCATGTTCTATGCTGTCCAGCAATGAAAAAAAAAAAGATTTTACTCATTGTTGAATTCTCTGAAACGCTGTCAATCATTTCTACAGACAGCTCTCTTATATAACAGCTGATTTTAATATTTACATTCACAGAACTTCTCATGTTACTGGCCCAGCTTACATACATACACTGGATTTGGCAAGGTTCTTAGTGTTCATTCTGTGAATGTTATATATTTATTTGATCATTTCTGTGTTTTATTTGACAGGCTTGTCGTCATCAAAACCTGATCTAAAACTGGTACATTAATGAGAACACCAGTGTTCTATTTCTCTGTGTTATCTAGTAGAACAGTAGAGTCTGTGGATGTCCTTTTTAATCAGTTCAATGCTAAAGTTCTCAGGGTCTTTGATGCTATAGCACCAGTGAAGGCTAAAATGATTTCTGGTGAACAGAAAGCACCCTATCAGTCACAAATTAGATGAGACAATGTAGAAAGTGTAAAAACTAAGCTTCAGATTGATTGAAGATATTTTCAAAGAGAGTATTTACAACTCTGAGTTAAACTGGGCTAGGCAATATAATTTCTCTAATATTATTATTAGGAATGTTAACAACGCTCATGCTCTGTTTGCCACTGTTGATAGGTTCACCAATCCAGTAACTTCTAGAGTTTGTATTGGCTAAAAGTGTCATGAGCATTTTTTTTCCATCATAACATTGAAAATATCAGGCAAAGCATTAGGTCCATTCAGTCAAGCAGTGACACAACATCTATATTAACATACAGAAAACTATGGCCTTCATGTCTGAATTTACTGCCACTGTTATCTGAATTTACTGCCACTGTTGACTGTTGAAGAAATAATGTTATATCTTAAACCATCTACCTGGTGTCTTGACACTCTGCCCAAAAATGTTTTCAACTGTATCACATTTGACATTCTGCAAATTGAGGACGGCTCTATTTTCCCAGGCATGTTTCCTGAAAAAGAGAAACCTGGATGCCTCTGCACTTAACAGTTAGAGGCCTATTTCAAATCTAACATGCAAGGTCATTGAGAATGTTGTTTTCAATCAAATCATTACTTAAATTTAAACACTTACTTAGTCTTAGTACTTTTAGACCTCAGTGCAGCCTTTGACATTGTTGATCATAAAGTACTGATTAGAGAATTAGGTTAGTCTCTCGGGAATGATCATCAGATGGTTCAGGATATACTCTGACGGCAGAGGGTTATATCGACCTTTATAAACCACCATTCTGTTTGGAGTCCCACAAGGGTCCAGTCTTGGGCCCCTTTTGTTCAATTACGTATGTCAGCATTCTGGCTTCTCAAGCAAATAATTAAGGATATAGAAGTTATGTCAAAGCAAATATTACAATGCTTTTCTCAATGGCCTCCCTGAAATAACCATTAGACAGCTACAGCTAATTCAAAATGAAAAAAACGAGAAGAGTGCACATTGCTCCAATACTCAGGTCTTTACACTGGCTTCCAGTTACACACAGAACAGAGCTCAGTGTATAACTTATTGTTTAGGTGTCACTCAATAGTTTGGACCCTAAATATATCTCCAAGATGTCTGATGAATACCAGCATGGTAGGTCTTTTAGACTGGCTGGATCTGGCCAGCTAATGGTGCCCAGATCAGAACTGAAACAGGGTGAAATGGCATCTAGTCATTACTCTGCCCACTGCTGGAACCTGCTCCCCATGGAGATCAGATCAGTCCCATTTGCTGCCAGTTTTAAAAAGAAGCTAATAACAGCTTTGTTATCTGCTGCCTTCAGTTAACCAGTAAAACTGAAGGCACCAGATAATGCACTTTTATCTGTATTCTTTTATATTGTTTTCTTTACTTTTATCAAACTTAATTAGTTTACTATACATTGTATTTCTATTGCGCATTGATTTTATTGCTCACTTTTCTTTTCATGCTTTGTTTTTTTAATAAAAAAGTGTGAAGTGACCATTCTGTCATACGTGAACACACCACAGCACACAGGGTGAACAACATGAAATTCTTCCTCTACATTTAACCCATTCACCAAGTGAAGCAGCGGACAGCCAGGAACACAGCACCCGGGGAGCAGTGTGTGGGGACGGTACCTTGCTCAAGAGTACCTCAGAGGTGCTACTAGCAGTCTTGGGATGAGAACCCATGACTTTCTGATGGCTGGGCCAACGTCCTAACCACTAGGCCACCCCCTTTCCCCTTATATTCCGTATTTTATCTCTGTAAAGCACACTGAGTTACTTCTGTAACGTCACACTGTGCATAATAATTTGCAATACTTATAAACTTGCCTATGGGCTAGCCTGGTGTTACACTTTTCATGAATGCTGCTATTAATTAGCAAATTGAATACATACTGTATGGTATACTTCAGGTTTGGCAAATAATATCATTTTACACAAAACTCAACCAGGAATTCTTTAATTAAGACATAAGAAACTGAATATGCCAGCAGCAAGTTCCACTTGCAACCGGCATGTGCCACTTGAAACCGACTAGAGACAGCTACACATTTGAAGTCATTTCTGTGGAACGCAGCATGCTGTCAGGTCCACAGGTCACTATTTATGTGCTTTAAAAATAGCTTCTCTTACTGATCACAGCAACAATGTATTTAGTACTATGCATTTTCTGAGTATATCTGGAGAGTTTATTTTGACTTTTACTTTGGCTTATATTCTATATTGTTCTTGTCTTTGTGTCTCTGTGTGACTATGCAGTCATGGCATTAGCAGTTTCCTCCGGAATCAACAAAGTTTTCTGATTCTGATTCTGATTAAACAGCTCAGTAAATGATATCTAAAATACTTCATATCTCACAAAATTTGTAGCTTTACACATGACTTAAACATGCATCACAATAATTACGTAATGAAATGGAAAACACCTGTAGCATGCTCCATGTAAATCTGATGTATTCTACTAATTAGTAGCAGGTTTCATTTGAGACTGGCAAATGACACATAAACATCTCTATAGCAGGATCCAGCAAAGCCCAAAATTCAGTCATAGGTACAGCAGCCACAAGGCAAAAACTGTTAGACATATCTCAGAGTAATAGAAAAGAGCAGACAGGCCAGGAGAGCACAATTGGCCTGGGTGGTTAGGATGGCCCTCACTGACCCCTGTCACTCAGTGTGATGCCTGCGTAGGTGCCTGCTAGCTGACTCAACAGTATTGGCAATTAGTGTTCTCCTCCAAAGAGCTGGAGGAGACAGTGTTAGCAGCAGTTCGAAAGGATGTGGAACATTCAGAACATTCATTTTAAAGCTGTGAATGGTTTGTTAAGCTCATGTATCAAGTGACAGAATGTCTTGGTCTTTCAAGAAGAAAACAGGGCCATAACGTATACTGTAATCGCTTAAATGTGTCTTCATTTTTGACACCCCGAAATGGACGGAAGTAAGTAGAGAGCTTCTCTCAAATGATCCTTTTGCGCCTCCACAGCTCACTTCGGTGCCACATGGAAGGCAAGTCCTGGGGGCCTGGTTATCTGGACAGCTGGCAAGATAGTGTCACAAAATTGGGGAGGAAAGGGAGTGGTTTGGTAGGGAGAAGCAGTAGGTTTTAGGGTTTCTAGACGTAGTTTTGCTGATCACCTCGGTTGGTATCAGTCGTAATGTGGTCTACTTTAATATTGTGAACATTTCATCCTACTGTAGGAGCTCCTTCAGATCTACATAGTGACCGTTATGTGTCTTCAGTTTTGTTTAGTCTTGTGGCTCACGCCAGCCAGAGCAAGGAGCTGTGAGACACCAATCAAAAAAGTGCCAGACAGGAAAACAAGGTGTGCTCTCAGTGGACTCATGGCGCAAAAGTAGAAAAAGGAAAATCATGAGGATGCAGATGACTTATGGTTTAATTTGCTTTTGTGATTCAATAATCAACCCTGACTCTGGATTTTCTGTACAGATTAGTAATAGTTGCAAAGTATCCGATCAATCTGAAGGCCATAAGATTTTATGATGATTTGGTTTTGCCCATTTCAGGTGTTTGTCTATTTTTTTTGCATTTTTTGTTAAATGCAAACTTTATAAAAGTTGGGTCAGTCCAAGCAATTAAGGCAGAATCTACTGCTGGTGAAGTCAGGGATAAATGAAAAGAGGAGAAGAGAGGCATGAACACAAAAATAAACATGAACTTTAAATTACCTGAAGCCACAATCTGAGTTTGGTGATTTTGTGATACCTGTCAAAAGGAGCTCGGTTAAGCCAACATTAAGCTTGTTTTATTTTAATTTGACATTTAGAGAGACGGGGTAAGCAGGCCTGCTGGAAATATATAGTGGAAAATGTATGTATATATGCATTTCCCCAAAGTGCAGTTAAATCGCATTTGACCTTTTGAGTCCTGAAAAAACACTACCCCTGAAGGAAATAAAAATGTTATCCACACTATTCTTACAGCTTGTAACTGCCTTTGTCTGAATGTTTTACATCGTCTGCTCCAATATCATTCACTTTTTCAATAGACCAGAACCTTAGCAGTGTTCTTAGCATAGACCTATCAGAGATTTGGTTTCAGCAATTTTAATATTTGCATATAATATTATATGTGTAATTAATATTATTAATGATATTGGATTACACACTTACAGACCACTTTGTTAGGAAAACATACCTCTGACCACAGGACCACTTCTAACCAGTAGTCATGGGTGGTTAACCATTTTCAGCATAGCAGTGACACTGACATGGTAGTGTTATAAAAGTGTGTGTGGTGCTGGTGTGATTGCATCATGCACAACGACAGCAGTTTTGAAATATTTTTTATGCTGTTCTGTATTGATAAAAAAAATGTATTTGTCTCCATATACACAACACAGCGAAAGCTCCTTATGGACCCATTTGTTTTGGATTTGCTTGGGAGCACTTTCTAGCATCCAGTCAACCTAGAAGACATTATCAATGGTCAATTCTCCAAACATCAGCAAGTCTGTTGTTAGTCCATGGATGTAATGCAAGTTAGCATGGCTGAAAAATCCCCCAAACCTTCAAAGAAAAGAATCACCCCCTTCAAAATATTCACATTTCTGAAATGAAGGAGCACACATACAAAACAACAGGTTTATTCAGCGCTTCTTGTAACTTCCAGATGAAAGATTTGAAAGCAACAGTTAAAGCAACAGTAAAAAATTACAAATAAAAAACAAGAATCACTGAGATATGTAAAGGATCACCCCCCTCCTAAAAAATTACACAGGTGTAACTAATCTTCTCTACTGTCCACCTACTTCTGAGGCGAATTGGAAAAAGGTATTAAGGTCAAACGGTAGATCTGACAGAAAGCCAAAACAGCTCACTACCCAAAGAACACTATACCAACAGTAAAGCATAGTGGTGGCAGCACCCTGCTGTGGGGGTGTTTCTCTGCAGCAGAGACTGGGGCAGTTGTCAAAACAGAAGGATAAATGAATGGGGCAAAATACTATCAAATTCTAGAGGAAAACCTGCTGCCCTCTGCCAGAAAATCATCAATAGGAAGAAGATTCACCTTCCAACATGAAAATGACGCATAGCACATGGCAAAACTGACCATCATGCAATGTGACTGAGCTTGAAAGACTCAAGGCAGAAATTAAAGCAAAAGGTGGTTCCACAAAGTACTGACACCATCTTAGCGATTCATTTTTTTAGTTTATTTTTTCCTGAACTGTTGCTTGCACATCTTTCACTTGGATGTTTTGAGTGGCATTGAGTAAATACAGCTGGATTTTGTGTGCGTGTGTGTGTGCGTGTGTTCCACATGTGTGTAGAGCATACGACATGAGATAAAATAAACATTACTTCTTTCTTTGCTTGTTTCTGTATTACAGATTTTACATTTTTTAGCTGTTGTAAATGCTACGAATAGGTTATGGAACACTTGGGAGAATAATCACCATTTCTAAGCATGAGTTCACCATTGCAGCCATGATTTTGTGAGCAGGGTGAAAGATAATGGCATGTCCACATAAATGATACTCACTGTGGCTCCTTAGACCCGCAAGAGTCACTTCAAAGCATTCAAGTGTCACTGAAAACACTTTAAACTATAGCAGCATGCATATTCTGTTTGAATGAATAGATTATAAAGCATGTTTAAAGGATTTATTTATTCAGCTACAGTACTGTGCAAAAGGCAGAGACTGCGCTTTTCATTTGTTTCCAGTCAAATAAGACATGTAGCACAAGCTATTTATTTTTCTGCTAAACATATTTAACAGAATAGAGAATGGAGAATGGAAGAAATGATTTTCATGCTTCTTATAAACTCCAAAGTTCAGCCTTAGAAGTTTGCTTTTTTGTTTCTCACAATCCAAGTAATACCCAGTTACAAGTTTACACTCATCAGCCCATAAAACTTTAATTCATATCTCAGACATCCAGTTTATCACCTCAGAAATCACTCCTTAAACCATTACACATGCACATGAGAAACAATATGTGAGGCAGCTTAGGTGTGTGTGGGTAGCTGATTGCATGAATGTTAGAATCTCTTTGAAAGGGAACAAAATGTCAGTGAGAGCTTTGGGATGGCACAGCTATAGATGACTGTGTTTCAAGTTGGGTTTAAATGGAAGGACAGTAGGACTAGGGTGCACAAAAATAAAGAGTAGACAGATTAAAATGTTAAAATGTTTCCTTAAATATATTTCAATAAAAATAAAGTTATTTTTGACATGCATGAAAGGATGGCCCTCTGAGACTAAACAAGCTACTCGTGTGCTCTTGGAGTGTGATGAGACTAGATTCCTTGTTTGGAAAGTGGACAGATCACAGAGCAGATGGGATTCCCTCCTACCCCCACCCCCCATAGTGCACATCATCTGGACTGGCTGTCTCTGAGTAGGTCTCATTATCTGAGCCCAAATATTCCCAAAGCTTTAAGAAAACCACAAGCAATACTAATTTGATGTGTCTGAAATACTGCTATACACTCCCATGGCTCTTGAAGGCACTATTGCATTCCTGAACCACATATTACGTATGCCAGCCACTGGTCATATGAACACTTACCACGTAGTCACAATTTAAGGGGCCTGAATCACGTAAAAGGGAATTTTCCTCACATTTTTGATGTAGGAGTTTGCTGAAGCATATAAACCGCACTTCTCAACCATTCATGTTTAACTGAGCTGTTCCAGTAAATTGATGATTGGCCAGTGCAACAGTAGGCAACTTTTTTCCCTGTCCTGTCGCTGTACAATATCAAACAATATGTTGTCCGTATTTTAGATTTTCTGTGGATTGACTTAAAGATAGTCCATTAAAGGTCACCATTCAATTTGACTGAGCTTGAACAGTTCTGTAGAGTGGGCAAATAGTGCACAGTCTAGATGTTCAAAGTTGGTGGAGAAGTATCTGAAAAGACTCAAGGCAGTAATGAAGGCAAAAGGTGGTTTCACAAAGTAATGCTCCAGAGGAGGGGGGTGTGTGGTTAGTTTAACTCCATCCATTCATTTTGAGGTTAAAGGGGTATTCACTGCTGTGCTGAATTGTACCATTCAAATATTTAGGCTCTCCGAAAGCAAATATTACAAGAAAGGCTTAAACTAACCTGCCTAAGCTTGAGAAATGAAGACATATGTTCATATCTTCATTTTTTTTTAAATTTATTTATCTATGAAGTCAACAGGTTCCACAATGCCACAGGTAACAGCTTAACACACGTAGGGGGTTGTACAAACTGAAACAGAGTGAAGCACTGAAAAGAGTTGTGCATTTCTGATTTACAGTCCTTGATAATTACACTCTTCAAGAAAACACTACTAACTGAACCCAGCCAGAGTACTTCTTATAATGTGCCAGACATTAAAAGTTTGAGGTCATTCAAACCTGAAATATCCAGACAATACACTCTAATACAGACATTCAAGTGGGACTGTAGGCATTTCAGTCCTGAAAGCCATGAACATGATGTGCAGCCAGAGTTAATGGATGGCCTGCTACAAAGTGAAGTTAAATTCAAAGTGAACTGCTAGCTCACCTGTGCTTTCAGATGGATCGGGTGGTAAAGACCAAAACGAGTGTCTTAAAAAACGCAAAGTGAGTGATCTAACTTTCCGCTCACTGTTAGGCTGGCCATTTGGCTAGCTTTATCAGGAGCAAGGCTTTCTGTGTTATTTAGGACATGTGTGTATGCCACTATAGCAACAGTCCGCAATTCTTGGATCAGTATCTATAGTTTCAGTGGTGTATACTTGTTTAACCCTTTGAAGTGGAGAGCTACTAGATGTTAGAATAAATTCTGCCTGGTTAAATTTGCTGCTTCCTCCTCTGTCACTGGTTTTTTTTAGTTTAATGGCTCTATATTCTGGCTCGAGCATGTTGATACACATGTGTGAGTGTGAGTGTGTGTGCCATTTCCAAAGAAAAAGCCATTTCTGGATTCATAGGGTGCAGTAAAACCATCAGAAATGTTCTCCTGATAATGAGCGTAAAGATTTTGTTGTAAAATCAGTGAACTCCTTAAAAGGGGTGTTTAAGCCTAGACTGCTTTTAGGCATGGTAGCAGCCTCTTTAATTCTAAAGGATTAATAGGAGATGAGGAAATCATGTTAAAGTTAAATATCCTCTGATGGTCAGAAGCAATGAAATAGCTCTAAACTTCATAAATAATCCACATAAACCCCAGCTACTGCCTGCTAGTGGACTGCTACTTCTCCCCGAATTAATGCATTGACTGCATCCTACCTCATGGCATAGCTGCTGGGCTCCTGCGTGTACTGAGTGCAGATCTCCTCTGGCGTGGGCTCCAGCAGAGAAGGCAGCTCGTCTATGGGGTAATGCAGTGTGGCCAGGCACTGTTTCCTCTCATGGCCTTGTAGAGAGCAGCATTTCTCAGTGCCTGGGTTCTTGGGGAAGGAAGAATTGTCCCCACATGTCTTGGCCGTGATCTCTGAAGTCTTAAACACACGAACATGTTCAATGTAAAAACGTCATTCAAAGTAAATTTGGACCATTTCTATTGGTCCGTTCATCATGGAGGCTACACACAACTTAAAGGCCAATAGCTCTGTTTTAATGATGTAGAAAAATACAAGTAGAATGCACTGGCCAGCAGCATAATGGATTCAATATTGTAATAAAGTACAATAAACATTTTAAGACCAAATTATGCAACTAATGCTGCTTGAGTTATCATTTGCATTCAAAATATATTGCATAACTGTTAGAATTTAAGCAGGGTTCACATTTATTGCCTTTTTAGAGTTAATTACTTAAGACATATAGTTAGTTATAGATCAAAAACATCGTTCTTTCATTAGAAACACACACAAAACTCTGAGAGCAGAGTTGCAGAAACATTGCTTCTGTTAGAGCAGCCTCCCTGCGATAAGCCACTGATGCTATAACACTGAAGGAAAAAGTAGATTCAAAGACCGCCTTAAACGAAATACACAAATCTGAACCCTCAAAATTTCGACACTACCTAGAACCAACAGGAAACAAATGTATACATAAATGCACTAATTGCACTAAATCTACACTAATGCATTTGGGAATATATACATTTTTAATCATGTGTGTGTTAAAAATCAAATTTATTGCAATATTATTACAACAAATAACACAATTGTGAGTGATTTTGCCAAAAACCAACATTCAAGTTAAAGTTTAACAGACAGTGAATAAACCATTTAACTGTCAGGCTCGACCTTCAGAGGTCAAAAATAAGCAGGAGAAAAAAGCAGTTTAAGCATTCAGAATAAGAGCTGTGGATGATCTTGTCTGGCCATCAAAAGTCATCTGACTACTTCTCTCAAAATGGTATCTAGTAGCATGCTTGGCAGGATTAATTTCTTTGTAATTACATAACTCTAATGGCATGCGCCTGATGCTCAATGCTGTTTTGCCCAATGCAAGACTCTTGCATTCTCACAGCTTGAAGTAGATCCCACAGTAGATGAAACTAATCTAAAGTGTGAACTGAGGTGAACTGCGGACCATCTGGTGGCGGTTATTTTTTTATGACAAGAGCATAAGCTCTCTCTGGGGGCAGCCACTAATGCAAGCACAAAAGCAAAAGCAGGTGTTCCCAAACAAGCTACAACATTTTATTTAATTTGCATCTAATCTAGGGATCATGAACTGAATTTATGAGCTCGTTTTTGGTTTTGTTTGACTGAATAAGAGCATCTGCTAAATAAGCAAAGGTGGTGTTTTTGCCTCATAGCCAACAGAGCAGGTCATAAAGGAAATGGCAGTTTTTGTTCAAAATATATACATTTTTTTTTACCCCTTTATGCAAAGGAAAGAAGTCTGACCAGGGCAAAAGAACTAGAGTGCTACCTTTGTAAGGCTTAGCTTTTAGCTGCTTGTCTTTCTCATCTAATGAGTCATCTCTGTCATTTGAGTAATCCATTCCCTCTGTTGGGATGTTTCAAAACAATCATAGTTTCTCCAAAGTTCCTTCAAGCTTATAAGGAGTGGTTTCCTAGCTGAGCTCCAGAGACACTGAAACACTGCTGCTAAGGTTTTATTTAGGTTAAAAGGTTTTATCCTTATTTTATCTTTAATAAAAATATTTTATTATAAAAATACTGAAATGTGCAGAATCAGAAGGGTTATGAATAAGACACTGATGGCTCGGCTACACTAAACAGTAGAGATGTTGAAGTATGTAGCAGTACACACACTGAAAGGTTGAAATAGAAAAGGATGTACAGATGTATACATAAATGAATAGTGCAAATGAGATACAGGGCAAGGCTGAGAAGTGCAACATTAGAGTTTCAAGTGCTGTCGGCAGAACGTGAATATGGGTGAATTCAAGAGTACAGTAGACCGACAGCTGGTTCGAGTGCAGAGACTGTGATATCTCTTACCAGAGGAAAGGAGGGGAAACAGTCTGTGGTCGGCGTGGGAAGTGTCCTTGATGATGATTTTCGCTCTCTCCAGGCATCTCTGCTGATGAAGGGCATGAATGGTGGGGAGCTGGCATTCGGTGATGTGTTGCTCAAAAAATGAATGAAGCAAAGGAGAGGACTCGGCACGCAACCTCGTGGCATGCCAGTGTTCAGGGTGAGAGTAGTGACAGTGCAATTGTTCAGCCGAACAGTTTGTGGTCGTTTTGTCAGGAGGTCCAGAGTCCAGCTGAAGAGTGAGGTGCTGACTCCCACAGTGTAGAGTTTGACGTCCAGCTTGGATAGCATGACTGTGTTGAATGCCGAGCTGAAGTTGAGACAGCAGCCTGGGCCAGAGACAATTGAAAGAACTCTGTAAACACCCTGGACAGTTGTGCTGTACATGCCCTAAGCACTCAGCCTTGTATGCCATCAGAGCCTGCGGCCTTCTGTACATTCACCCTGCTCAAGGGGGGCAAACATAGAAAGTGTGACGATCACTTTGGAGGGGCAGCTGGTTCTATGTTGTCCTGGTCAAAGTGAGCAAAGAAGAGGCTGAGGTCATCAGGGAGGAGGATTGCTAGATGAGGGGTGGTGTTTAGTGTTTTGTAGTCAGTGAGAGCCTGGATGCCTTGTCTCATGCGCCAGTGCTTACAGTTGGAGAAATGCTCCTATAGACACATTTTGCTCTCCTGATGCCCTTTTTGAGGTTGTGAGGTTGTGAGGCACTGAAAGCAACTTGAGTCGGAGACAGAGCTCACCATTCTTCCAGGGTTTTTTGGGGGGAAAATCTCAATTCGCTCATGAGCTGATGATGTAGTCCACAACAGTGTCTGTTTGACTGTTTTCTGACCAACTTTTAACATTTAACATACAATGGGAGTCGAAAAGAATCATCCTCATCAAAATATTCAGATTTGTTGCTTTGGAGCCTGAAATGAAGACATGCACACACAAAATATATTTTTCAGCTGTATTTACTCAATGCAAATTATAACATCCAAGTGAAAGATAATGATAGCAACAGTTCAGAAAAAAACAGAATCACTGAGATAGATAAAGGATCACCCCCCGTGAGAAACCACCTTTTGGTTTAATCACTGCCTTGAGTCTGTTGGGATATTCTCTACCAACTTTGCACATCTAGACTGTGCAATATTTGCCTGCTGTTCTTTATAGAACTGTTCAAACTCAGTAAAATGACCGTTCATGGACTGCAATCTCCAAGTTACTTTGCAGATTTTTAGTGGGGTTTAAGTTTGGGCTCTGACTAGGCAACGCAAGGATATTCACCTTTTCCTCCTTCAGCCACTGTGGTCAATTTTGCAAGATGGTGCCTCTTGCATCGCAATGAGTTCCACCACCAAACATTGTGTTCATAGTCTGACTCAGACAGAAATGGTATAACTTTATGTCTTATGATGTACATCATCAATAGGCTCATCTGCAGCCTCAGAAACAAAGCGCCTTTTTGTGCTTCTCAACCGCTTTTGTTTGAGTACAGCCTCCACATTCATGTCTTCGCACATCTAAGCAGTTGTCTGTACGCCAGAAAATCCCGTGTTTTTGTAACAAGTCAGGGAAGCTTTGCTTTTCTTCAGCAAGCTGACCACCACATCTAGCTGGATGCTGGGTGACTGTGTTTGTTTACTTACATGCTGTACCTCGTTGAGGATGTCATACCATTTGACTGTCCAAATACAAAAGTGGAAGGATCCAGTCTCCTCAGCCAAAGATTTGGCTTCAACTTTCAGTACAGAGTCTGCAGTAGTTTCCGTCACTTCCAGAAAGCCTCTCTGACTTGCCCAGCCTTGTACTTTACTGGCTGAATGCTTTTTGTCCAGCTTTCCCACTTGGTCTCTGACCATGATTTCAGGGTGGTTTGGTAAGTTTCTGAAGGATATCTCATCTGTGGGGGGAGGCCTAGAAGAGTTTGAATAATTTCAGTAAATATCCAAAGTAGCCAATGGGAGAACTCCTTGCAGTATCAGCTACCACCAGATTTGTGCACTGCATGTGACAAAAAATGCTCCTGAGTTCTGTTGAAGCAGCCTAGCCTGAAAATCTTTATTCTTTCCCCTCTGATGTACAGGGTCGGACTGACCATCTGGCGTATCGGGCATTTTCCTGGTGGTCCGACGTGCTATTTGGGCCGGCCGTTTATGTATTTATTTATTTATTTATTGGTCTGACCGGCCCATAAGACTCGTGGATCCGCGGCCCAATTGACACTGGGCTGGCTCAATCAACTTTTTTAACACCACCTCCTTTCGCTGTGGTCCCTGTGCCTGCATAATGCATTCGTCCAAAAACGTCAGCGCAGGAGTTTATTTCCTGACCACCGGCCCATGAAACACTCATCTGCGGGCCATTGGTTCTTTTCTTTACTGACACAGGGCCGACCCAATCATATCTTTAAACACCTCCACTTTTGGCTCTGTGCCATTGTGCAGTGTCAGTGGATGAGATAGAGAAAAAACGTGCCACCTCCCTGGCACTTCAGGGAGACGCTGCCAAATGTGCCAAAATTACAGACATTTTTGCTGCAGGGCCTTCATCTCCTAATGATGGTGGCGGTGGCGGCAGTGAACCTGGGGTAAGCTGGACTGCTTTCAGAACACTTAGGCTAAGTTATGAGTAAAGGAACCCATTAACCACCCTTGGTAAATCTGTGCCATACTAAACAGTTAGTGGTGGTATATAAACTAGCTGTTTGCAAAGTTATGGTGATAACACACCAATAAAACAATTGTTTTACGGCAGCGTAAGTTTGTCTTGTTACATTTAAGAATGCTGGGGAAATAAGTTAATAATATCGTCAGTGTTACCGCTAGGAGTACAGCTATTTATAACACATTGTGTACACTGGCTAAAACAATAGACATTTAAGCTACATCTTTTATGTCGTCCATGCTGAACTAAATCATCTAATTGAAAGTGAGAATATTATTTTTTTAACCACCGTTCATGAACATTAACAGTGAGACAGCAGTTAATGATCTATTATTGGTTGTGAGGTGAGTAGAAGGCAACTTTTGGGGCATGGTGTTAGAGGCAGCTTTTCTGTAGGTATTTATGAACAATATATAGACATGAAAGACATCCACACTTTTTAAAATCTCTCTCTCTCTCTCTCTCTCTCTCTCTCTCTCTGTCATACATGCACACATACAGAATGCCCTCTCTTTTTTTCCCCAAATATTCATTAAAAGATTCAGCTGCATCCTTTTTGACTGTGTAAGTTTCCAATTTACTGAATACTACTTTGTTGAATACTACTTTTATTGAATACTACTTTGTTGGTATACACATTCATGGGAGTGCAAAGATGGGTGGTGTGCATAATTGTATGTAGTGGGCCGTTCTACCCCAAAATGCCAGGGCCGTTTTTTTGTCCCAGTCCGCCCCTGCTGATGTATATGCAAATATGATGTTTCATGGTTAGTGAATTACTGCAGGTGTGGGGGAGGGGGGACTACTTAATAGGCTATGTAGTTATGTTATTGTGTTTATTGTAAGAGAGTGAAATATTCATTTTGTAGTGTTAAAATGGTATGTGTAAAAAATAGCCTAGTTAAAAAACCATTCCCATCATTTCAGGTGCCCCTGTGGTTGGACGGCACCCTTAGCATTCACCTATACTGCCTATGCAACAGGCCAGCTCTGTCTTTGGGTCATTGTCATGCTGGAAGGGAAACCTTTTTCCCAAGGACAACTTTCTTGCAGAAGGCAGCAGGTTTTCCTCAGGACTCTAACAGTATTTTGCCCCATCCATTTTTCCTTCTCTCTTGACAAGTGCTCCAGTTCCTGCTGAAGAGAAACACCCCCACAACAGGATGCTAGCACCTGCATGCTTCACTGTAGGTTTGGTGTTCACTGTAGGTTTGGTGTTTAGTGTTAAGGCCAAATAGTTTGATTTAGGTTTCATCTGAACATAAGACCTTTTTCCACTTGGCCTTAGAATCTTCAAGGTGTGTTTTGGCAAAGCTCAATCGAGATTTAATGTGGCCTTTCTTGATGAGCGGCTTTTTTCTTGCATCCCTCCCATACAAGTCACATTTGTGAAGTATTTGTGATATTGTTGTCACATGCACAAAATGACTCCTTGCCCTAAATTCCCATAACTGCTTTATAAGCTCCTTAGCAGCCTCTCTGACAAGTTTCTTCTGAGCTCTTCCATCCAATTTGGAGGGACAGCCTGATCTGGGGAGGGTCCTAGCAGTACCAAACACTTTCCCGTTAGGCCATGGCAGCAGGTGGAGCATTTGTGACCAATCAGAAGCCTTGGACAGAGACAGTGTCCGTGTTGCCTTGCCGAAAAATGCTACCTATAGGTTTATACAGTTTATAACACTGATAATGATGAGAAATGGGCAAATAATATGCATAATCAGAGAAAAATATATTTTCTTTAAATGAGAAGAGCCTAGATAGATAGATGTTTAGAGGTGCATAGAGCCAGTTTATACAGTCAGGTTCTAATGCTA
>JBBPCZ010169976.1:0-16650 GCA_037974445.1 Brycinus macrolepidotus
AAAAGAAATATAATTATATAGGTTTATATATATATATATATGTAAACCTATATAAGTGTATGTATGTGTGTACACATTGAATATATGTATGTATATATGTACAAAGTGGAAATATACAGGTACACATTGGAGTGTTATACCCATTTCTCTTTCTGGAAACTGTAATACCAACAAACTTCAGAATTCTATCTTACACATTATGACAGTGGGTATCATCACTTTGTCTCTGCTCAGGCTCTTTCAAAGCTGAGATGTCCTCCTCTGAGCTGCTCTATTGTCTGGACATCTTCTACTTCTTGTCCTCACAGCACTATGTCTGACTCCACTTCCACAATTCTAAGTAAAACCCTTTCAGCCTCATTAACCCCAATGATTCCTGATGTATGGAAACTGGTTAAAACTCGAGGTAATAAGTCCTGATGTCTGTTATAGAGGACAGTGAATAAAAAGTTTACAGTTACTGCACATTTCTGAAATCTTATCAAATGTGAAGTTTAGACTATCATTTTGAAGAAACAATATGATTATATTGCAAAAAAATTGACCACTTATCTCCCTTGTCACCATAAAAATAGGAACATGCAATGCTCACCGTTTTGCAAACCAAGTCCAAGCGCTGTTAGCCACAACATCACAAATATGCATCATTAGAAAGCTCCGGAGACTCAAGTAGATTGCATAAATTATGCTTTACTAGGAGGTCTTTATCTCATGTCCACTTCAGTGGACAAAAATGAATTGCTGGGTCTCAGGAGGGTATTATGTGGTTTATATAGGTTTTTTATATAAGCCAACATAAACCTACTTATCTCTGAGTTCTGTTTCTTTTGCTTTGCATGATGGCCCAGTGCTTGAACAGCTGGCCGAGGGATTACATCATCGCTTTTGAAATAATTTGCTGAAACCTGTTCACACATATGCATAGAAGCAAGGCAAGGCAAGGTAAGTTTATTAATACACCACTTTTCACACAAAAGCAATTCACACTGCTTTAAAGGTTTAAAAAGCCAAAGAACAGCATCAAAAACACATAAGAAGGAAATCAAAGACATAAATCAGAAACATGAATGATTTAAATGGGTGCAAAGTCTAGACAGAAAGCGTTGAAGGCAGTTTTCCTTGAGTCTTTAGTTCGGTCTGATTTCCAGGGCAGCCAGCAGGAACAAGCACTTATAAAGTATTTCAAAAGAACCACAACATTTCTGGAACTCAGACTCTATGAACCGACAGTGTAACAAGAAATTAATAAATGAATTACCTTTAGTCGGTTTCATGGACGAGTACAATTTTGATAGAATTGCACTTGGAATATTGTCGACTGATAATACCGTCAATTCTACTCAAATATATTCACAAGGAAATAAATGTACAGCTTACACAGTGTCACCTTCACATTTAGAAAAAATCAAGAGGAACTTAACTGTCATCCAAGCTTTATACAAGTATAGACTGGAACAAACGGCATCCCTCCCGGGTCACAGTGCAACACCCAGGGCAGAGCCTAACTCTACTGGACCCAAAATAAAGTGCAGTTTAAAAAATCAGTGCATTAATGGCAAAAAATATAATGATACTTGAAGATACTTTCACCATACACAGCATGGATCATAATATTTAATTCTTATAAGGTTTATAAACAAGTTGGAGAAAATGCACCATCTGTATCTCTAAAAACTGGACAATCCACACTGTAAAAACTGTAAAAACTAATTCGCAAAAATTAAATGAAATAAATGAAAGAACTAAAGCAAAATTTCAGTTTCAATGGACAAAGCAATATTTTACATCAATCCGGACTTCAAAAACACATCAGATCAGTATTTTTATGGTGCATGAGTACGATGACTTTTTCCATTCAGTGTTTGAAACAGGAGAAAAACAATTTGTACAAGTAAATAATGTCATAATGGACCATCATCCATTCAGCTACTTGTTACGATACAGTTAATGCAGCATCTTTACACTGGATTACGCTGTTGTTTACAAGCTCTTTGTAAAGGGCCTCTTTTTCTGATCCATGCAGTCGTTCAGTGTCCTAGACGTACCGGTGATACCCACAACATACCCAAAAAACATATCGTGATGTAATTTAAGCAGAAACCACCATCATACCATCATACTGAACATCACTAATCCAACACAGTGAGCACCTTTTCTTTTTGGCATTTGATTTTGTTCTGGTGTGTTGGTGACAGCTCACATCTCTTACATTTTAGCATCTGATTTCAGACCAAAGACCAAAAGATCTTAAGAAAAGAATAATTGCACTTAACAGACTGAAGCTCCTGTGCTGATGGATGCTGGATGTGCTAACAGGTTCCACCACAGTTCAATACGACAGATGTGGAGCTTTCAGAAAGTCAGTCTGATTATTATTTGTGGTATTAAAAAGAATCTTGGAGGGTCTTTCTTCAAGGCTTATTTCTTAATTTGACCAAATTTGACTCAGATTTGATCAAATTTGATGAAATTTGACCAAACTTGACTTTGTTGAAAGCTGACATTGATGTAAAAGTGTGTGAGGAGGTCGGGTGAGAAGATATGCCCCGTCTCTAAGAACTGTCCTCTCTACAGTCCTCATAATAATGGTGCTAAAAAGGGCTCCTTAGGGCCGAAGAATCATTTTCAATGCTTTAAAGAACCAATTAGGGGTTAGTCCTTTAAAGAATCATTTTTTGTAAAAGAAACATGCGAGTGTGGAGCATCTTTTTTAATGTTTATAGAATGTCCCCATAATGAAAAGGCTCGATACCGGTTAAGCCTTTTTTCCCCTGAAATGTACGTCCAGGTCAAGTATGTAGATCTGTTATAACTGTTATATTGGTTTGTCGAAGAGATGTATGAGACTATTGTAGCACTAAGAAAAGATGTAAGAATATTTTATTTTTCAAGAAAAAAGGGTGGGAAAACAGAATTCCTAGAAGGCCCATATCCTACATTTGTCTTACATTTTATTATTACAGTCACTTATTTGTGTAACTTGATGTATACCAGAATATACCAAAAACAGTGGCAATTAATTTTACAATTTTCCAAAGTCTCCTTAACCAGTAGAATTAATCAGGCTAACTATGTCTTTAAGGCTAACACATGTAAGTAACCTTGGCTCTAATTGTCACTCAAACAGCAGTCTGTGCTGAAGCTCTCCTGTAAACATCTGGGCAGATTAAACTGCTGTGACAGAACAGGTGTGTGTGTGTGTGTGTGTGTGTGTGTGTCTGTGTGTATATATATATATATATATATATATATATATAATGCCATAAAACATCTATATATATACTGTTTTTGCAGTTTGGTTTCCGTATACGGATTGTTTGAACTGGGGAGTAAACGAGCGAATGGCACGTTTAACATCTTTAACACATTTAACACGTTTTTTTCCATAATATGGGCCCATTATTATTACCAATACTTTCACAGTGAATGCAGTAACGATATTTCAGTTATTCATGGATGCAGTATTTCAAATTAGTAAAAATATTTTCACTTGAGAAAGCAGTACCAGTATTTCAATTCAGTAAAAATACATTTTACTTAAGAATGCAGTACCAATACTTCAGTTTACTAAAAACAATTTTACTTGAGGACGCAATATCAATATTTCAGTTCAGTAAAAACACTTTTACTTGACAGTACAGTACCAATATTTCAATTTAGTAAAGAAAAACTTTTACTTGGCTCCTCTGCCAATTTCTGGTTGTAAGAAACACACACACACAAAATAGTAAGAAAGTGACTTTCACTCAAACCTTAATCGTAACCCCTTCAGAGCAAGAAAATGTTCAATGGTTGAAGCATTTCTAATAAAATTGCTCCTTTGTGAATATAAAGTGAACAGCTGAAGCTGTGAGGACCAGAGAAACAGACTTTAGAACTTTAGTTCAGTTATTTCAGGCATAAATGCCAAGACACATATCACATATATGAAAATATATTACTGCATTGGTGGACACAGTGAGAAAAGTTAAAGAAATACTCCTATCTGCAGCTTATGGTCGAGTTTAAGAGACAATAATTTGCTGTACGTAAAGAAGACCAGAAAACCCACTGACTCAAAACACTCTTACAATAAAAGCTAATGGGCAGCTGCTTCAGCCCTTTCCCACTGGCTTCTATTATTAGTGTGTTTTCAGTCCATGGGTTTTCTGTTCTTTCACTAAGTAATATGTCAAAGGGAAACATGTCAAAATCATTACCCATGATAATCAGTCAGACACTACAGGTACAACAGACAGGGATTAGGCTGGGAACCGCAGTTCCTCAGTGTGTTCAAATGATCATCACAAGTAATTTACGTTAAAGCCAAAATCCACAACATGCTCATAATCAATGGTCCAAGGCAGGACTGTCAGCATTTTTCATAATAAATCACATTAATGCAGCATTATCTGACAACATTTGTGCCCCAAAGCAATGGAAGCAGTGTAGATTAATTGGTATATCAGTTTATAGAGTTTATATGATGATTTATTTTCAACCAAACTGGTTAATACCTGCACAGATACGGACAGCTGGATTATGATATATAAAACATACCTTAACTACACCACCATAACTTGGTAATAACAGTATTAATAACTTTATACTACTGTTTTAAAACAAATGCCGTTTTATTGTGGATGCATGTGTACAACAGTTGTTTCATGCTGTAAATAATAAAGAAATGTTTCTGATACATATATATATATATATATATATATATATATACACACACACACACACACACACACAAATATATATATATATATAAAGATATAGATATCTAGTATTTACTTTAAAAAGATCATTGCAATATAGTATTTATTTACACTGTAATTTAATGAGTTCTTGCTGTCCCACCCCCCCCCCCCAAAATGTAATATTTAATAGTAAACAAACATTGTATGTGTATAATTTCAAGTGTAAGTTAGTATTGAATCAAATTACAGCAATACAAATCATTCTGAACTTTTGAACAGCAGGTATTTAACACTTTTCATACACAAATATCCAGCTCAGAGTGTCCTACAGGCGTTCTTACACTATACATTTCAGCCCAACCACTGAATGAGTCTCTCTCCACACTTTCAGACGAACACACACGTTTAAGGCACACAGATGGCTCTTTAATATCTAGTTAACAATACAACAGGCTACAGCATCTGAATTATACATGATATAAACTCCATTACACAAGTTATAAGCAGAAGTGGAGGAAGAAGACAGGTTCCATCTGACTTCAACTGCCTTCCCTTGTTTTAGAAGTGGGTTTATTAATTCTTTTACAGGTCCATGTGTTGACTTATGTTTATATTATCTATGGTATCATTATATATGTGTATGTAATATACTTCTATTACATTTTGTTATGTTCCTAAACTTAAATCACCTCTTGGACTGTAATTGGACCAGTATGTATATATTTTACTTTGTGTATATTATACTTTTCTATATGTTATAATAGCCTTTAAGATTGCCTAATGTGGAAATAAAAAATATCATTTTGGCATTTTTTTCCCCTTATTTACTTTACTGATCCTTGTTTTCACCTGGATCTTTCACAGTACGTGACATAAAACTTTATTTAGACTAAACTTCACCCTCATTTTTTGGCCACAATCTTTGCAAATCCCATTCTGTTAAAAAATGTCTTAGCCTGTGTCTGGAACCCCTTTTATAGTTTATCAGTCTCTTTGACAGGTTGCAAATACATTTGTAGACAAATTGTTTTATGATTTACCTTTGTATAATGCACTCATTTTGGACTTTTAAAATACAATACCTTATTCTAATTTTAACACTGGAAATTACAACAGTTTTTCATAGAAATTTGACATCTCCCGATGCTTCCTAGCAGAAGTTCTTTTGTAAAAGTTGCTGTAAACACACGCATACATCCACAGAAGATCCACTGACTGAGACTTTGAGACCAGACAAGACCAGTTTGTAGCAAGAATAGCACACATTAGTGTGGTTTTGTAATACTGTTCCTATGAGGAGCCAGTTCTGGGCTCATAATTAACAAGCTTAAAATGCTGTTTTGTTGGAGCAGCCCGAGACCCTGTGCAAACATGTTTACGACGTTGTGCATGGACTAGACAAAAGGGAAAAAAACACTCAGGTAAAGCCCAAGTCAGTCCATTAAAAATGTTTACAGTCTCCATTTAGTCACCATCACCTAAAAATAGAGACAACAAGAGAACCAGCAACAGGCTAAATTCAAGATGAAGATGCGAGATAAAGGGGCAATGCAGTGAAGGTGAAAAAAAGATACAAAGACTGTAAATCTTTCAGTTTCATATTCAGTATAATACAATACATTAAATAAAAACACAGGGAACAGCAGGTAGACATTCCATACAAACATCTGTGTTCCCTTTGTTCTTAAATTATAGGGCAAAATGGGTTATAGATAGTTCCAAAAAAGGGGCTCTGAGTTATTAACCATAGTGGAAGACTTTTCTGATGCTATAACCATTTATTTGATCTGAGTTCTACATTTAAATGTCAGCTTTACTAAAGAAACCCTAAAGAACCCCTTTTCACAGAAGATTCTCAGTTCTCATTCTCTTTGTGTATAAAACTGGGGTTTTATTTGTTTTTTGTTTTGTGTTTTTTTACCTTCCAGAAAATAGTGTAGCTTTTATTTTATTTTATTGAGTTTCAAATACCTATTGTCACACTTCTATATTACAGACGTTTATCCTGAGATATTTGAGGCACGTCTAGCCTACGCACTAAAAAAGGGGGTCTTCAAGGGTTCTTAAATGGTACTAGACTGTCACTGGGGTGGTCTCCTCAAGGGTATACCTTTAGTTAAGGGAGATAATTCAATTACATTCCATTGCAGTTATATTTTTTAAGTTGGACTGACTCCATACACCCCGTCCAGCCTTTCTATTTTACTTTTCTACTTTAAAACATGAAGCTATGAAAAGGTACAAATATGGCCCTTTCCTCTGGGAAGATAAAACATATTTTAGGTACAAAATTGGACCTCGAGGACCATGTTGCACTTTTGAGAGTACATTCACGTTGTTTGTACCTTGAACAAAAAATATGTCTTTTTCTGAGAGTGTGTATGGTTCTTTAGACAACTTATAAACTTATATACTTTATTTGGACCGTCCCTTGTATATTATCTACATATACTTTAACTGTTAACAAACTAACTGGTGAAACTGTGAATTGCAGCATCAAGTTTAGGATTAGGATTAGATTTTAGTTCAGGTTTAGGTTTAGGGTCAGGGTTAGGGATCAGGGTTAGATATAACAGAATCTTTTATTTCATACTTCAGTTCAGTTACATTTAATAGATATTTTTAGCTGATCGAAAAAGCTGAGCATCTACAAAGCTTCTACAGTGGACCACCCAAATAAAGTGTTACCAAATTAAAGTTCTATATAATCTCTAAAAAAAGAGCTAAAAGTCAAGTAACCATTTTTTAGTACTATATTTATACCTTAATTAATCAAGAGTATATATATTTTTAAATAACTCACAGTAGAATGCATAAAATAGTAGTAACATCAAATCCAGATTTAAAGGCAAGCACATGTTCTCTGTTTGTGATTTAAGGACATTTTGATGATATTTAGGCATTATTGTGAGCTCCAAATGGCATAAATTATGAGTACAGCTGGGTATTTTAGTAACACTATTTCAAGAGTCCACTGTACATCTGTTTAACCAACATTTAACTAATATAAGTCATGTTCAACTTAACATTAAGTTCAATGTCATAGATTCTATTAAACCCAGCCCTAACCTCAATGTCAGCCCAAATTCTAAACCTAATCCTCAACCTAACCAGATTGTTAATTTGGGCATCTATAGATAATCTACAGAGGTATTATAATAAAGTGACACCTACCTTTTTATGTAAGAAATGTCTCTGTACACACAGTATATGTGATATCATACCTTTAACAAACCGTGGACAACTTTTAATACACAATGATGAATCTGTAATATGTATAATGTGGCTGCACATCTACAGAGGCACTTACAATAAAGTGACATGTACATTTTACGATTGAAAATGTAGATAAGATATATATGACACAAAACTATTAACAAAACAACCATTAATATATATATATAATGATACATATATAATGTGGCTGCATGTATTAAATGATTAGAAAATAGGATATTGTATTATATAGGAGAATATTTTACTTATCTGTATTATCTATAATCTGTATTTTTGGAGTAAATGATGGTCAGAACGTTTATTTAGACAATTTAAGAGTCTCCATTAAACATTTGGAAGAAAATAAACCCTGCATGTTGTTTGGACTAAGGGAGGGGAATAACAAAACATTGTAGATTTATGGATTATATGTTTTATATAGTTATAGATAACATTAGATGGTGGTTTTTGTAGTGGGAATATTGAAATTATAATAGTTGAATTAGTGAGAATAATGAGTGGGATTAAATGAATGTGTTAAGTCAGTCCTGCCTGCAGTGAGCCTGAATGGCACGCTCGCTACGTCGTGCGAGCTCCGTCTCTCTGCTGCACTGAGGGCACTGAGGACTCTCTGAGTCTTATTCCTCACAGGTGCACGACCACATTTCAATACTCACATGGCTCTGGAGCCCTTTCTCTCTCTACAGATCACTTGTAATGACCCTTCATTTGTTTAAAGTCACTGATTTGGGCAACTTACCAAGCAAAGAGCGATCTCTGCATGTTCTGTATTACAATAAAGGGCCAAATCATATGACAGTTCATAAGACACAATGCACTGTTTCCTAGAAATAGATGAACACACACATACAAAACCTATTTATGGGCTCCATAAATAGGAGTAAAAACACAGTAAAATAATAGCACCTGGCAGGACACACATGCAGACCTTTGCTGTTGGACACTTCTGAAGTCTTAAATATCTCCAAAATGCATCTACCTAGAGCTCAGATTACTACAGTATGACCAGGTACATGCTGGCTGTACCGAACAAATATCAACCAAAAGCACATTCAGCTCATTGGGCACGGCAAGCTCTACAAATTAAGGCACTTGTTGTTATTTTGGGGTGTCCAGGCACCCTTTAGAAGACAAAATCTTTTCAGAGCATTTTAGAATTACTCTCATTATTGCTATTACCTTTGTTTTTGTTATTATTATATTATTATATTATTGTTACTGGAGTTATATGAATAACTTCAGGATTATTTGAAGCTTTTTAAAAGTGAACCTGATATTAAACCTGGTCTTTTTTTTATGTCCTTGGTCTTATTAAGCACAATTTGCCATATTATATCATTTTAAATATTATATTTTGCTTTTTCTTCATCGAAGTGTGAATTTTTGCCACCTCTGAAGGGTCTTTTGAGTTTTGATTTTATCAATAGCATATCAGTAGGCAGGGAAAAATAATACTAAGGAATAACATCATGTTTTAACTCCTCCTTCCCCTCTCCTATCATCAGCTAACCATGACTTTTACTTCACATCACTGGTCATCTCTCCATTAGTGTAACAAGGGGCATTTCTTTATATGTAGTGCGCTATTTTAAGTTATATATATAGGTCCATATAGTAAAGGTCTTGAGCTCATGTAATGCAATTGTCTAGAACTGGTTGCTCACGATGAATCAGATGATCTGGAAAATAACCTGCGTCTACAGGACAACCTGCCTCAATTACTTTAAATTTACATAATTAGATAATGGTCATGTCTCTGACATCATGAGTAGTGGTCATTATTACACAGTGCCATGTTTAGGTTTAACAACCCCATTTCCAACAGAGACCCTCCCTAATACTAGAAACATGTCACTCTCTTAAAAAAGAAGGTGCCACAACGGGACCACTCAAGAACCATTTTGGTTCCACAAAGAGCCATTTTTGGAACATGTAAAGAATGCTTTAAAAAAATCACATAATCTACATGTTCTGTACCAGTTTAACTACCAGTTCTTTACCAAGAACCTTTTACATGTTCTTTAAGGGAACCAATAGTGGATCTTCTACGGCATTGCACAAAAACCTTGTTTTCTACTTTTCTGCCTTTATTTTTAAAGAAAATGCTTCACTTTAAGACTTAAAGACAGTTTTAACCAGTTATTTAGATCGCTCTGATGAAAAATAAATGGAGAACATACAGTTGTTCATTGTGTGTTGAGCATGTAGCATAATCCATAATTTGAGAACAACCTTGATAAAACTGTGATGGAAAAAAAGACAAATAAATAAATAAACAAACATACCTTCAGTGCTTACACCCCTATGGTTTAACCGAGAGGAGAAAATGGCGGGAATGTAGATCTTAAACCTACAAACCTATCTAAAGTGATGCTGTGTAATAATGATCATTACTCTGATATCAGCGACATGGCTATTGTCTAATTATAGAAATTTAAAGTAACTGATGCAGGTTGTCCCATAGATGCAAGTTGTTTTCCAGAACTTCTGATTCATTGTGAGCTCCGAACAACTGCATCAGGTGCGCCACACAACCTTTACTTACACATGTAACTTAAAATAGCATACTTCTTATAAAGAAATGTCCATGTCTACAAACTGACACAACGGGAGACATGAACAGACTCAGTAAAGGTTGTGGGTTTGCAGACACTGTGACAGACCCACTACTAAAGGGGGTTATTGTAAAATGCAGCGACAAGCAAATGACTCATGTGTTTAGACTGTGTCTACTTATGTATTTGTGTAATAATATAATTTGTTTTAGAAGACTAGCTAATACACAGAATATATCCACCAATCAGCCACAATATTAAAACCACTGACGGGTGAAGTGAATGAGATCAAACAGTCAGTTCTTGACGTTGATTCACACAGGAAAATGGGAGAGCATGACAAGCACAAACTGAGATGGCCATACGTCTGGGACAGAGCATCTCCAAAACAGCAGGTCTTGTGGGGTGTTCCCAATATGCAGTAGTCAGTAATTACCAAAAGTGGTAGGTACTGGAATAAGCAATAAACCAATGACAGGGTCATGGGCACCCAAAACGAAGGCTACCCTATCTGGTCTGATCCCACTGGAGATCTACTGTAGCACAAATGGCTGAAAAAGTTTATGCTGGGTCTGATAGAAAGGTGTCAGAACACACCGTGTATCACAGCTTGCTGCATATGGGGCTGTGCAGCTGCAGACCGGTCAGAGTGCCCATGCTGACACCTGTCCACTTTTTAAAAGGTGGCCTGGACTGATGAAACGTGTTTTATTTTACTTACCTGGGGAAAAGATGGCACCAGGATGAACTGTGGGTAGAAGCTGGTGGAGGCAGTGTGATGCTCTGGACAATGTACTGCTGGGAAACCTCGATAAGCATGTGGACATTACTTTGACATGTACTTTGACATTATTGCAGACCAAGTTCACCCATTCATGGTGGGAGTATTCCTTAAAGGCACCGGCCTCTTTCAGCAGGATAATGTGTCCTTCCACGCTGCAATAATTGTTCAGGAACAGTTTGAGGAATATAACAAAGAGTTAAAGGTGTTGACCTGGCCTCCAAATTCGCCAGATCTCAATTCAATCGAGTATCCGTGAGGCCATCACAGTTTGTCCTTGTCATGTGCTGGACTCTCTTTACTGACCCATGCAGGCCCCATCTCACAACTTACAGGACTTAAAGGATCTGCTGTTAATGTCTTGGTGCAGATATCACAGCCTTCAGGGGTCTTGGGGGGTCCAGGCTTCAAAAGGTCAGAGCTGTTTTGGCAGCACAAGGGGGGCCTACACAATATTAGGCAGGTGGTTTTAATGTTATGGCTGATCGGTGTATATTTTATATGTAATTTGTGAAGGTAGTTTTGATGTATGTGTATGATGTAAGCATGTTAATGCATGCAGTGATGTAAAATAATTATCACAGGAGGTAAACCGTAAACTGACAAATGTGTTAAGAAGTGAAATGTGGGCTGCATGAACAGGTAGTTTAAGTCTGAACAGGTATATTGTTGAGTGGAACAAACATATTGTTATTGTCTGGAAAAAACCTTATAATAAAAACCTAAAATAGTAACTTTACAGGAGAAGAAAAAAAACATTTATAACTTAAATGCCGTGCATTCTGGAGGTTACTGTAAAAAGAGCTTTTTTTTCCCAAGTAATTTTGAACCATTTCTATTTGTCCATTCATTTTAAATATTTCACACAATGTACGGGTGGTGATTTTTAAATATATGTGGAAATGTAAGAAGTGACAAAAATGGAGATAACAACAACAATAACAATACAATAACATTTTTAACAGTAATAAATCTGAAGTCATGCAATATGCAAAATCAGTAAATGAAGATAGTAAAAACTGGCTTGGTTTTATCATTGTTATCAGAAAATATAATATTTGATTATACATACTGTAATACAGCTGTAACACATATGTGTATATTTCATCATGTCTGCTGCAACTGTTGCCGTCTCAGTGTTGGCTGTTTAGGCCGTATGTCAGGTCCTCCCGGATGTCTGAGTGTTTATCCAGTGAGAACATATGCCTGTATTTTTAACTTGATAAACAATTCACTTTGAGTATTTAATAAACAGATTTTACAGCTGTAAAATCCCTCCTGTACATAATTCCTGCCTCCTGACTCGTACAATAGAAAATTTGCCCTGGACTATAAATCTCTCTCAAATGTAGCACCTTCCCACGGAAAAATGTGTGTTGAATTAACCAACATGGTCATTTGATTCTAATACTGCAATGCTGTGAGAGTTAATTCAGTAGCACTGATGCTCCTGAGCAGCTGCTAGGACGTGTGAGTGTTCGTCTGGGGCTGCAAAAGCGTGACGCGCCTCGTGCACTGACGTGTGCTGCGTTTTCCAAAACTTGTCGAGTCACGAGTCACTTTCTCTGCAGGAACAATTTCATTTTATTTTATGCCACAACATAAAATTGATGAGAGGCGAATGTAATTGCATTTGGAAACTTTTATTTTCTTCCTTATGGGCCATTTTTCAGGTTATATGCTGAACACACAGCAGGTGATAAAAATACAGTAAAAATACAGTAAAAATAGAGAAAGAAGTCTTTTTCTGCCTTCAAATAAAGATTAGGATAGGACGAATAGTTGATAAATTTGCACTTCTCATAAATCAAATCAGGTACATGTGGAATGCTTTAAAGTACACCAAAAAAGGATTAGATGTTTTTTTTTCTTAGGATCAAAATCAAATTAAAGCAAATGAACTAATTAGATAAGCTGATGAGAACAGTGGCTGTGAATGCAAAAAAATTGAAATGCTTCATGTTGTGAATGCATAATCAGTTCAGAATTGTGATATAAAATCAGGCATGTTCGTTCTTTCTTTCATGTATATGTGTATCTCTAGAAAACATGCAAGATCTGAATGAAATTGGTGCTTAAATGGAATTATTCTGTCTCGCAGATTCGGCTCGGGCTGTTGCTCTGCCGTTACACTTGGCCAGGCGGGGTGTGGGCGGGCCAGGCCATAAACACGTCCTTCTGTGCTTCTGTTTCTTCGAGAAAAAAAAACTATCCAGTGCTTGTTTGTGTGTTACTGTAATTATTCTGAGTAATACAGATAAAAATCACGTTGATATATCGAGACTTGGATGTGCGCTTCCACCTAACTGCGTCCAGCCTTCAAAGAAAAAAGGAATATGCCTGCTTGTAGGAGGAAAAGTGAAGGAATCTTGAAATAATTTCAAGTGTGAGTCCTTTTTTTCCGGAAAGTAGTAGAACAACATTGCATTTCTCTCCACGCAGTCACGTAGTTGCTGTACCTAAATATAATTACAATCAGCTCAAAGCTCGTCTTCATGCAGCTGCTTGAATGCTGTGATTAAAAGAAACAGAAAAAGGTACGTAAGACTGTCCGAAACAAAAGCTGGGAGCAGCTGTACGACATGTGTAAGAGACGTGGCCATCCGTAGTGCGTCATTCAAACTGCTATCAGTGCCCGTCCCATAAAAAAAGCACAAAAAAGTGATCAATTCAAAAATTAGCAGAATTACATGACTTTTTTAGAGCTGGTGACAGTACTGAATGTGAATCCTTCACATGTAAAGGAGAAAAAAAAAACAAGCATCAGGAGATACGCATCATATAAGTGAAACACACTGATGGCCAAATCACAAAGGACGGTACTGAGTGTAAATGACAAAACGACACACTTTCAGAGGGGACATACTCTGTGTCATATGGCTGGCATTAAAGAAAGGGCTCCTCGGCTCTCGGCTCGGGCTTCCCTCCCTCCCTCCTTCACTGCCTCCCTCTCTCTGTCTCTCTTTCTCTCTTTCTCTCTCCGCGCTCGCTCACTTTCCCTCAGCACTATGGCTCAGACAATAGGGTTGGAAAAACCTGCACACAAATCAAAATGCAGTGTTGGGACTCGAATATACATTGCAAGAGTCGAAATGTGTTTTTTTTTTTTTTTTTTATGGTAAGGCATCATTTGTGCCTTTGTTAGATCAGGGGACTCCCTGGCCATAGACGTGGAGCCGAGACGTCACGAGGCCCTGTCGTGCCCGTTCCATCTCAGCGTTTTCATTTTGGATACAAATGCTTTGGGTTCCACTTGGAGAATCAAAGTTTTAAAAAAAAAAAAATGTTTCAGTCAGGCCACGGTGCTTTTCCTCACTAATGACAGTAAGTGAAGTCAAGATGTTGTCGGCGCAGACATAAACAGACATGCATGTGCGCTCACACATACACACACACACACACACACACACACACACATGTACACACACAAACTCACGACTCACGATTTCTGCCAAACGTATTGCTTTTATTTCCAGTTTCTCAAGTCACACAAATCACAGAGCTTGACATCATGACAGAGCAAAATTCAGCATTTATAAATTGTGATTAAAATGTCCTTTAATTAGTTCCACAGTTTGGATTTACAGGCACCGCACCCTTTAGGGTCCACTACCAAGCCAGCGGGAATGGGTGGAATGATCGGATCGGACAAAAGAAAACCGCAAATATGATCATCTATTAAATCACTTCTAAAAGATGTCCATGCATGACGTGTCTTTTTCGAGAGCATTACGTAGGCGCAAAGGCTTGAGAGGTTTTCCACTGCTCCAGGGCCATGCTGTTGATCCACAGTTATATCTCTTACCTAATTATAATATTAATAATTGCTATTCCTTAACAATACGATTCGTTTATCATTTTATTTACAAATCTCTTGCATTGGCTGCAGGAGTGCACACTCGTACACACACACACACACACACACTCCATGACAAACGTTGACTTATGAACTCTGCAGCAGTGTATTAGATTATCCCTGGGTGTGCACACGTGCTGGCATTTGTCATGTCAACAAACAATAAGTTGTTTGCTCTTCGGCTTACAAATTACAAGGAAAACTGAAAGAGGCCGCCGGACGTCATGGAAAGGCGCGATGGCCAGTGATGCCAGTGTCCATTGGACATTATCTATAGTGCCACCTCACAAATGAATGAGATTTTTTCTCTCTCTCTTAAATACAATTCAAATGATCCCAGTGAGTGGCAGCATCTTAACCAAGCTTAACCAGAGTGACCACACACACGTGTGTGTGTGTGTGTGTATGTGTAAGTCAATGCAGGGGTCACTCTTCTCAATGTAAGTGCCAACACAGGACACTTTACAGTCCTCATTTTGGAAAAAAGAAAGAAAAGAAAAGAAAAGAAAAAAACATCTGTAGAACATCTGTAGAAATCCCTGTTTGTTTAAAAAAAAAAGACACAAAAAAACAAAAATAAGAAGAAGCCATGCCACTGCTGCTGCACTTTAACCAAGCAGGATGGCACACCTGCGCGCCTCGGTGCCAAACTGCACATGTCACGACCGAGACGCAGGCGGTTTGCACAGCATTTATCCCTTTCGTGCACACGTTCGTGCCCTCGTTAATAGTGCCGTGCCACGTGTGACAGAACCGGACGATGTCACGAGCAGCACTCCTGGCACTGGAAGAAGAGGTGGGGGGGGGGCGGTTTGGTTTGAGGTGGGGGGGTGGGTGGTCAGATATCACATTGTTGAGGTGGGGTGGGACACACCAAACATTGCCAGAGTTTTAGGAAGAGGGTGAAATACAAATGCAATAATAATACATAATAATAAATAACAGTCATCATCATAATAATTAAAAAATAATAATAGTACAAGACAGGGTAAAACAGAACGAGAAAAAGCATTACAGTTGCATGTGAAAGACCGAAGCCCTCCCCCCTCCCCATTTAGCAAAAGCTTCATCCTCGTGGTAGCCTCCGGTGCGTGTGCCCTCCACGAATGCTTTTTGGGGTAAGGGCTTCCCATTGAGAGTCACGAACAGCAAGCCCAGACCGCAAAAAGATTCGTGAAGGACCTGCTGGCGGTGCACGTGCAGCCTCGTCTGGGTCTCTCCCTCGCGCTCGTGCGTAAAAAAAAAAAAAAAAAAAAAAGAATAAAATCAAAGCCGTGGGCCTCCATCTCTCTCTTTCTCTCTCAATCTCTCTCTCTTTTTCTTTCTCTCTCTCTCTCTCTCTCTTTTCTTCTTTGCACAGAAATCCCCGAGCGAGCGGCCCAGCACGGCTCGTCCTCGCGCGTCTCCACTCCAGTCCCGAGACGGTTTTTCGGTGTGTGGTGAAGGAGAGAGCAGCGTCCCGTTCTGGTAGGCAGGCAGGGTGGGGAGGAGGAAGAGGAGGAGGAGGAGAAGGAGGAGGAGGGAATGGAAAGGGGGTGG